>VDFB02335719.1:0-21255 GCA_007258455.2 Sequoia sempervirens | reverse complement strand
ATATTGGTGCCTTTTTAAATGTTAAATTGCAAATTTGCATGTAAGGGTGGATTGAATATTTTAATATTATTAATTTTTCTGGACTCCGAGTTAGTGACAGTTGATCAGAAGGGGGTCCAATTAGAACTTTTCTTTTAATATCAAGGTTAGATTCTTGCAGGGGTGCCATTATGTTATGATTTTGTCTATTTATTCAACTATGGCATCCCATTTCTCTCATACAGCTTGAGCAAAAGGCAAATTTCTTCCTTAATTGGGCGAATTTCATCAGCAGTCAAGTTTTGAAGGCATCAAAAATATTCTTTTGCAAGTAGAAGTCCAGATTCATCAGCAAACTTCAAGACAAGAGGGCGATTTTAGCAAAGGTAGAGCATTAAAACTTCTATCTTCTATCTTAAATTCTTCTAATCTTGTCTTAGGTTTTCTTCGCTTGTCCAAGATTCGACGACTTTTGACAAAACAAATCATCTAGGTTAGTTCAGCATAGCTTCCTCTACAAAACCCATGTGTTAGAATTTTTCAGGAAAATTTACTCCAGAGCATTGATTTTCGAAGCTTTGATTTTCTCAACTGAAATTCCTTTGCATGGTAGTGTAGAAGTCAAATTTTCACAATTATGACGTTTCTAGGTTGTCTTAGAATCTTTTTCTGGACAAAACCCATATCTCATAATTTTTGGTGAAAATTGCCCTCTGACAGGCTATTTTTAGCCTCAGCAGGTTATTTTTAACTTTCTAGAAAAGTTGTCAAAATATAGTCGGGTTCACAATCAACAGGCGAGTTTTACAAAATGTAGTACACACAGATCGAATTCAAGACTAAATTAGTCTTGACTCATGACTTCATCGGAACGGTTGACACGGATCTTCATAAGGTGCTTCCAGAAGCTATCTTGGATCCAGTTAAGATTAACAGTGCAATACTTAAAAACATTCAAGATTTTGGGTTGCTAGAGGCGGCTTCACTCCCTATTTCAATGCAATGTATAGAATTTGTGATGTCTTGTGTCAAGCTTTACAATTCTACTACTCGCAAAATTCAATCACCAAATGGACAGGTGATTTGCAGTCTCAAGCCCCAAGACATTGAAAAATCTTTTGGTATTCCTCACCATCTGAACAGTTTGGTCATCACCATGAACCAATGTGAAAGAGCATTCAATGTTGATAAGGATGTGTGTCAGAATAGGATGGCAGAAAGGTGGTTGAAACAAAAGAAAAACAAATTGCCAAGTAATGTGGGTCGTGGCAAATACAAGGATGAGTAGGCGATTTTGATCACTCTTCTCAATCGCATTTCCAGTCATGCAAATGCAAACAAATTCCAGCCCTAGATGTACTACATCATTGCACAAATCATCTCCAAGCGAGAGCCTTATGACTGAGCCTCTCTTATCAACGACGTTCTCCACAAGCAAATTATCGGTTTCCTAGTTGCCCACCAGTTTCACATGTGTTCCTATCTTGTATATTTGACTACTTATTAGGGTCAGTTTAGAGGATTGAACACAGTGGGTATTCTCAGTGTTCAAAAAGTTTACCAATACTATGATCAACTTGAGTTTACAAAGGCTGAACGACATTTCAAGTGTGTGTAGGAGGCTTTCTTGATGTACACAATGAGAAACCTAGATCGAGAATTGCATGTTCATATTTCAACGATTGCCAGAGCAGCAATGGTTGATTGGGCAAACTAGTTCATTCAGTTCCCTACATACACCTACATCTGCGTTTATGGATATAAAGGAAATCCAGCCATGCTACCTCGCTATCCTTCGGATAGAACGGTTTCATGGAGTTCCTGAGGCAATTATATGATGTTCACCTATGTTTGCACCACAAGCATAAACCAGCTGCCAACTTTCCATTTCAAATGGGAATCTACTGGTGCAAAACAGTAGTTGATGCCAAGGTTGCAAGACAGGAGCTGGAGAAATACAAACTCAAGTATCTTGTTGATGCATGCACATATGACCTATGGGGTCATTATTCAGTACGCCTTGGTGGTCGCCCTTACCACAAGCCTACAATGGAGGATTATTGGGTCAACTGCAAAGATGACTTCGAGGTGCGCAGACACAGTTATAGCAGGTTCTCTCTCACACAGATTTTTGTCTTCATGTCAGAGGATGTGGGAGGATTATCAGATGATGATGGGGATGTACTTCCTCAATTTTTCAAAGAATAGGTTGATACACAGCCGCTTCCTGCTGTCGATTGGTTTGCCAAGGAATATTCATCTGTTGAGGAGAGATCAAGTAGAGTTATTCAGAACAGCATACTCTATTTTGATAGTGTTATCATGAGGTACCACACACCGTGGATATTTCATCGCCATCCCCGCCCAAACTAAAGTAAAAGAAAAGGAGTAACCTCCTAAAGAAGAACAAAGCCTAACAATTCAAAGTGCGCTTCACTTGCCATGTAATCGCTGCGGTGGTTTCGCCGTAGATAGAGTTCAGAGCACACCTAAGCCCGAGGTTCAGCCTCCCATGCCATCACCTACACCACAGCAGTCTCCAGTTCCAGTTCACATTGATTTGGACATAGACTCGCCACCTCGTAGTGATGCCTCTACTCATTCACACTCATCAGAGCCTCTTATGACTAGCACAAACCCTTCTAGTGAGATTAGTCGAGACTCATCTTGGCTTGAGAATCAACTGGGTAGGAAGAGGAGGGAGCCATCTTACATACTTGATCATTCAGATTTTGATCATGTCTACCATGATGCGCCAGATAAGAGGATCAAGAAACAAGTTCATGTAGAGAGGAACGTTGACAAGGAGATCATCATAGAGACCGCTACACCTCCAGAGGGTAAGAGTCTGAACAAGATAGAAGTTCAAGACTTCGAAGTAATTAGAGTCAACCTTGGTAGAAGCACACGCCAAACAGAGGTTGATTTCCTATAGGTTGCAACGGATAGCACAAAGGATAGAATGATGAAAGACGGAGGAGACAAGGCAGCCCTCAAGGCTGAAATCCAGCAGCTTCGTCAGTATATTTCTAACCTTGTGCATAGAACAGAAAATGTCACCGCTTCACTCCCTCAAATGATAGAACCAAGCAGAGCAAAATCAACTTAATCAGCTAGTTGTATACGAGAAGCGCTTGGTTGAATGGGAGGAGTTCATCACTCGAGACCGTTTTGTACTTGCAAAGCTATATCAGTTGAGATACAACGCTCGTGAACTCCGTCTGCGCATCCAAGATGAGGAGTGAGACTTAGCGGTTGAGAAACCCAGAGATGAAATCATGATCTCTCACCTGAGGATGGCATACGACTCAGTCACTGATGAAGAAAACAAAGAGGCTATTTTTACTTGGAGGACACAGTTGATCTTCAAGGAAAAAATACAGGATACACTGACTTCAGAGTTGGCTAAGAGCAGAGAGCACGTGACTAGTGCACTTCGCTATGTGAGAACCTTCATGTCTCAAGTTCCATGCCCGTATCAGCATGAGGGTGGTGAGTATGTCAAGCTTACTGATGTTCAATCAGAATTGCAGACACTCATCCATAGTATTTTCAATGGGGATTCTGTTGGCTATAAGTTAGATCAACTTACAGTCATGTCAACGTTATTTGATGAGGCGGTCAAGAGTAGAGGAGAACTTCAGAGCCAAATCACAGGCAATGAGGAGATGCTACGAAGACACAGTGTGCTACAACAAAGTATCAGTGCTCCAAATAGTGATGCAGTTACTAACCTCGTGGAGGGGTTACTTGCTCGAGATCACGACTAGTGAACTTCACGTCCCACCTTTCAGGATAGACATCAGACATAGCAATTAACTCGACACTTCTTTCCAAGTTAACTCGTTCCACATCTCATGCATGTCTGTCTTGGAAACATCTATGTACAGTTGGAGTTTTCATTTTGAGTTTTCGTTAACTGATGGTAGTTTTCCAGTTAACTTGCTTACAATAAGGACGTGCATGCTTGCACATGTCCATTTAGATTAGATGTTTCGGTTAACTGATGGTAGCTTTCCAATTAACTGTATAGTTTCCTTTATTAGGGTTTAGCAATAAAATTTAAATGCATGCAAGACTGTAGTTGACTCAAGGTGATTTTAGGATTCCCTACACCTTTTGATGTCTATAAATAAGAGCTTTCAGCTCATTTGTAATTAACTTTTGCACAAGAAAGTAATATATGTTGTGCCCGCCTTGCCTGTAATATTGCTAATTCTGTATCTGTTCACAACTTTTTACTATGACGATGAATTGTTATGCCACTTGGGTTTCATGTTGTTATTATGGTGAATGCTTATCTTAGTTAACTATAGTGGCTAGTTTGATCGTGGATTGTATGCGTGTTTCGCCTATGCAATTTACTGTCCTAGTTGGCTATCCTATATGATTTGTTTCTAATAAGCCTATTCAGACGATGCAAATAGATGTGCCACCTTGCCTTCAAGTTGTAAATCTGTACTTAAAGCTTATCATTTGATGTGTGTTAATAAACTTCTTCCCAGCCAAGCAAATAGTTGTGCCACCTTGCCTTCACGTTGTGAATTTGTACCTAAAGTTTACCATATAGAACATTCCTGCTTCATTTCCTCATGCTCTGTTTACTAGAGGAGATTAGATAGATTAAAGCTTTAGTTTAGTTATTGATCTGCGAAACTAGAAAATCCTTAACTGCAACATTTGTGCTTTTTCTTAACTCAGCCTCTTCCAAATTAAGAACAAAGATAGGATTTAGATTACTTTTCTTTTCAATGCATTTCAGCAATAATGCAGGGAGCTTCCTCCCAATTTGAAGAGCACTCATTACGCTAAGGTGCATAGTTGTCCATACCAACTCAAGACTCTATGTTAGTTGTTACTAACAAACCACAATAGTTTTTAGACATTTGATATTTGATAGACCTCATAGTTTCTATTGATGTTTGATACCGGCCAGGATAAATTTTATAATGCTTTAATGACATTTCTTATAATCGCTATAGTAATTACTCATGCATTTATTTACATATTGATATTGTTGTTAATAATTATTAATTTTATTGACATATCTATCTCTTTTCCTCTATATATATTAATAAATTTTGAAAAAAAATCATATATATATATATATATATATATATATATATATATATATATATATATATATATATATTTTGTATGTCGTCGTCCCCTGCCGTCCCCTAAAAATTGCCCCTGAGGAAATGTCCTAGAAACGCGTCTCTTGTCATCCCCCTGTCCCCATCCCCGAAACGTCGTGGAACATGGTTGCATACCTATGTTCCAAGGCATTTCCAAGACAAGGCTAGCAAGCTGTGTTTCAAGGACAATAGGGGCTAGGAGGCCTTCTTTTAGGGGATGACAAGAAATGACAATTAAAAAATATGTAAAATTTTAAAGATAAGGATAATTCAATTATTAATATATAATGTATTCATCATATACATTATAAAACTATATTTATAGCATTAGAGCTGAATTGAGAATTCTCATGAGAGTTGACAAAAAAATTAACAAAATTTCATTGCTTTTATAGGTCAATGTGCATATAATTATATGACAATTAAAACAAAACACCCAAAGGCTACAAGTTACAACTACAACAAAAACATAGAAAATCTACCATTGTGCCTATCTTCATCTACTAACACTCCATCAAAATCAGATTCAAGTCTAAATCACTCCCACTACAAGGTACTACCTCATCCAATGGTACCCCAACCAGCCCCTCTTGTGTCTCTTCCTCATTTTTTGTACATCTTCAAGATCAACATCTCAACATGTGATTGGAGTCTAACAAAACTTAGTAGTCTATCAATCCTAAAGTCCCAAGGCACTATGCATGACCACCAACTTCTTCAATCGTCAAGAGGTAAATCTATTCCTCTCAACAAATTGAATGAATTAAGACTTGATACTTCCACGGTCCATGTAACAAATTGTAAAGCTTCTAGAGCAAAACTATGTAAGCTTCTTTTTTTGCATTGACAATTTAGATCACACTCCATGATCCATCATCAAGAAGAGATCATGGAGCCTGATCCAAATGTCAATACGAAAAAAAAACTATACACAATTTTTTACTAGAAGCTTTACAATTCAATTGAATGAAGCTATATGTGGACCAATTCCTTTTTGTACTAAAGGAACTAACAACCTATGAAAAGAGGCAAGTGGCAAGCATCAACTCCATAGCATGTCCACCATGCAATAAGGTCATTTTGCACTAGCCCTATCTATCCAATTTATGGTTTTCAAATATTCAGACTGCAAAGATGACAAAAGCAATCCACTATTCTTGAAGTTTGGATGCCTCCTCAATGTTGTACATCTTTAGAAGGGTCTTCATAAACCCATATTTAATCTCTTCATCTTTAGAAGGTACTCTCCCAGTCCTTGTTGTGTACACTTTTAGATTGAGAGTATAAAATGCCATATGAAGCACAATGCTCATGGTGTTCCAGCACCGCATCACAATGGGCCTATATGCTCCTCATATAGTCTCAAATCAAGGTACCTCCTATGAATTGCTTGCTTCATCTAGACAAGCATGTTATCAAATGTCTCATAAATTTTGCCAAGGCTAGGAGGGTTTGTATCAAAATACATAATCACCTCCACAATAGTTGAGATGAAAGAGCATATGTATCTGAAAACAACATATTCAAAAACAAAAACAAAAAAGACCAATTCTGATTTACAATATAAATATATATTTTTAAATTATAAAATACAAAACAAAAAAGTTTAAAAAATTAGAAAAAAATAAAATAAAATAAAATAAAAAACTGATTTAAAATGTCGCAAAGTGGGCCACAAATCATCATCAAAGACTTCTACTTCACACTCTTCCCTTCAACTATGTTGGCCTCTGCCCACGTACCCCCCTCAGCATTAACCATCACTAATTGTAGAGATTCCTTAACCTCAAGCATTCTCTCTAACAAGATGAAGTAACTAGCATATCTAGTTTCCACAAGTTTGAGGAATTCCTTCTTCAAAAAATTCCTAAAAGAGCAAGTAAGATGTGATAGTTGCAAAGGAACGCCCTTGTCTCTAGCTTCTAACACCACTACTTTCACCCAATATTAATTTAAATAATTTTTAAAAATACAACAATAAAAAAGATTACTATTATGAAGAACATATGACAATTTAATATCAAATTTCTTATACTTAATAACAATTTGAAAACAAGGAGAGGGAGCTGGGTAATGGTAAGGAAGGCGGAGCTGCATGTCGATGGGGAAGGTGATGTTGATAAGGAGGATGATGATAAGAAGGACCCTGAAACTGAAGAGGAAGAAATTGATGATGATGAAGGTAATGAAGTGGAGGATGATGATAACCAAGAAGAAGAAGAAGAGTTTCTGTTGTTCCTCTTCACATCGATAAAAAGGAGGTCAACAAGGAAGACATAGTTGCTAAAATGGGCAATGAGAAGGGTTTGCCTTCTCATTTTAAATCTCATTTGGAGAACTTACAGCGAGCAGCTAAGGAGATGAAAGCCAAGATTGAAACTAACAATGAAAAAATCAAAAGAACGGAAATGGCTATCTGCAGTCTCACCTCAGTCACCCATGGACTTATGCGGAAAGCAGTCATGGAGACTGTGTTGGGAAATTCTAAAATCAATAAGCAGAAAAAAAACTTGGCACAATCAAAGACCCTCAGGTGGCTAGAGATAACAGTAAAAAAGGAAAGAAGGTCTAGACTAATGATGACTGGGAAGCGTCATTGGACGCTCTGCAGAAGAATTAGGACCTGATTAATTAAATCTCTTTCGAGTCCCTGGTGTTGTTTCTTTGCGTGCAGGTGTTGTTGTTTTTTGGTTGTTGTTTGTTCTTCTTTTTTGTTCTTTCTATGGCAGGCCTCCATGCCTTGCAGTTTCATCTCTTGGCATACGTGCCTCTATTTTGATTTCAGTATGTTGACGTTTTAAAGTTAAACTCTTGGGTCTGGGCCCTTTCCATGTTTAATTAATCAAAAATAATTGTATTTTTTTAAGTTACCGATTCTCAAGCATCAAGGCCCCGTTCGATTCGGTTCGAAGTGGTCCGAATTGGTCCGGTTCAAGAAATTCACTGGTCCAGATTTTGGATCAGGTCTGTTGGTCCGACCCATGACTGTGGGTCCGGACAGGATTTGAAAATTTCGAGCCCGGTTTGAACCCGGGTTCTATTCCGCGCCCGGGCGCGTTTTTCCAATTTTTTTTTCATTTTTTAAAGACTTTTTTGACTCGCTTTTGACTTTTAGGGACTTTTTTATTATTTCTAACCCTAATACTTGCTCAAAAACATGAAATAGGTAAAGTGAAACTCATTTACCAATTTGTGAATGAGAAAAAAGGATTTTTTGCCTCCATTGCTGAACTTTCTCTTTTGCTTGCACAAGCTGGAATAGACTTGAAGGCTGATCGTAGATTGTTCAAAGTTGATTGTTGTGCTATTCCTAAGCACTTGCAAGTGTCTATTCGTTGCTAAGAAGATCGTAGAGCAAGATTTCTTCAAAAGAGGTAGGTTCTTTGAAGTTTTTGATTATTTTTTTTACATTTTTTTTCACAAGTGAACTTCAATTCTTTTGTTTTGTTTTTTAGTTATTGTTTTGTTTTACTTTTCATTCCTCTAAATGTCTATAACACATGTTCAATTTTTTCATTTTTTTGAAATTAATTAAGTCTTTTACTTTCAAATTCAATGAATCAATACCAAAATTTCAATATGTTGTGCCTTAGGTATTCACTATTCCGTATTACAATGGCAACCGGTACCTCCTCAGGCTCAATCCAATCTCGTTTCAAAATAAACCCAGCCTCTCCCCTTTGGAAATATGTAGAAATGGTTCAGCAACTTCCAGGTGGTGGAGGATATATTTGGATTTGTAGTCATTGCAATGTTCAATATTCGAGCTCATACAGTCGAGTAAAAGGGCACTTGTGCGGGATCCCTGAAACAGGCATCAAAAATTGTCCAGGTGAAGACAACAAAGGCATTCCAAAAGATATAGTGTTGAAATATATTGCTGAGCAAGAAAAGGCAGACCAAAAAACAACCAGTGGTAAAACAAGCCATCCTTTGAAGAAAGGATCTCGATCCATGAAACCCCCTACACCACCTTCTTATTTTCCACCTACAGAAAGCCATCCATTTATGGACATCCCTCAAGAGCAAACCATGCCCTCTTCAAATAAAAGATCTAAGGGACCGTTGGAAGCTTCATTTCAGAATGAGGCAAGAGAGATTGTTGATCAAGACATAGCAAGATGTGTCTATGCCAATGGATTGGCATTCAATGTTGTTCGTTCACCATATTGGCAAAAAATGGTGAAATCTATTAATGAGGCTCCAAAGGGGTATAAGGGCCCAGGTTTTGAGAAGGTGTGTTGCACCTTATTGGAGAAAGAGGTGAAACATGTAGCAGACTCTTTGAAGCCCATAAGGGATTCGTGGATCGAAACAGGGGTGACCATAGTTTCTGATGGATGGAAAGATGCAAGAAATCGCCCATTGATCAATGTTATTGCTGTGTCCCCTAAAGGGGCAATGTTTTTGAGAGCAGTGGATTGTGAAGGACAGGTGAAAGATGGTCCATTTATTGCTGACATCCTTTGCCAAGCTATTGAAGAAGTGGGCCATCAAAATGTTGTGCAAGTTGTAACCGACAATGCCAAAAATTGTAGGGCTGCTGGGTTATTGGTTGAGGAGAAGTATCCACACATTTTTTGGACACCTTGTGCTGTCCACTCCCTCAATCTAATGCTACAAAAAATTGGATCCAAAATTGAATGGATCAAACAAGTGTATGCCGAGGGCGAAGACATCCAAATGTTTGTCACCAACCACCATATGACGCAAGGAATATTTAGACAATTCTCTAAATTGGAGTTGTTGAAGGTAAGTTAATTCTCAATATTTTTAAATTTTTGAATTTTCTTTTAATTTTAATTTTTAAATTTGATTTTGTATATTTAAATTATATTTTAATTTTAATTTTGATTTTCAAACAGGTTGCCGAGACCCGTTTTGCCTCCAACACAATTGTGTTGAGACGACTTATAAAGGTTCGTGAGGCACTATGTGCCATGGTAATCAGCCCTAATTGGGTTGTATGGAGGCAATCTAGCAATGAAAGGGCAAATAGGATCAAGCAAAGGATCCTAGATGATGGTTGGTGGGATCGTGTTGAGTATCTCGTCAGTTTCACCGAGCCCATACTGAGCATGATCCGTTACACTGACTTGGATAGACCTTGTTTGGGCGAAGTATATGATGGTATCGACTCAATGATTGAGAAGATGAGATCCATCATCAATGCAAAAGAGGAAGATCCTGAAGAAAAATTCTTCAAAGAGCTACAGGAAATCATGGTTGATAGATGGAACAAAATGACCACTCCCTTGCATCTTCTCGCTTTTGCATTGAGTCCCAAATATTATAGCCCTGAGATACTTTCTACTTCATCAAGAGTTGCTCCATATAGGGATGGTGAAGTGGCCCAAGGGTACAAGGCAGCAATTCGTAGAATCTTCAGTGATCGTGACCAACGTGATCGAGTGAGGGCTGAGTTTATGGCTTTTGCATGCTCTGGGAGTGTTGATCAGAATATGGATGCTCTTCGAGACAAGTGTAGGGTGGCTGCTCATAGTTGGTGGTACTTCCATGGGCAAGAATACATGCACCTCCAACCTATTGCAATAAAAGTTTTATCCCAAGTAAGTTTTATAATTTATATTTGTAATTTTAATTTTAAATTTTAATTAATAATTTTGTTTAGTTAATTTTTGTAACTCTTAACTATTTATTAATTTAATTTGGTCTTAATAGGTTGCTAGTTCATCCTCTTCTGAGAGGAATTGGAGCACATACTCCTTCATCCACTCAATAAAACGCAATAGGCTAAATTCAAAAAAGGCTGAGGACTTGGTGTATGTGCATTCAAACTTGCGCCTCCTTACACACAAACATAGTTCTTACAAAGGAGGAGACACAAGGAGGTGGGATATTGAGCTAGAGCAGCTTGACTTGGATGCTTCCACAAGTCACTTAGCTGCACTTGATATGATGATGACTATCAGCCTGGCAGCTACCACTGAGCATGAGACGGTAGTGTTAGTGCTAGTGGCAGTGTTTGGAAGTGCCACTAATGCTATTTGTGGTTCTACACAAAATTTAGCATCTAATGATGCTGATGATGCTGCTTTTTTGATGACCCATATGATTCAAATTGATCAATGATCAATAATTAATAATTATTAATGGCTGATTGTAAACTTTAATTTATAATTCTATATCATGACATTTGACTTTTGAGTATAAAGTGGTGGTGTATTTTGCTATGTTATTTGACTATTAATATGGTGGTGTATTCTGAACTTAATTACTGCTGCAAATATGTATATATTTCTGATTTTTATATGTTTTTGTATTACCAACCCAAAACGAACCCAAACCCAAAAAAAAAAAATCCCGAACCGATAACCGGGTTCTCTAACCCAACCCCAACCCAAAACCGAACCGGTAACTTAGTTAATTTTTTAAATAAAATGATACTGTTAAAAAAAATTAAATAAAAATGCCTCTTTTAAAAATTAAATTTAAAAAATACTTTTTATAAAGCAAAGGCAAAAAGTTTGGAAAGTCGCATTAAACAGTTTTTATACAATTGATTGCGAGAACTGAAAAAAACCCAAAATTTGGCCTATATGAGTGTATTTGGTAACCTTGGTTATAATGAAGAAGCTTCTAGCCACACAAGATATTTACTGCATGGCAGTTCTCTGGACATTTTCATGAACAAATACCAAATATGAAAAGCAAAAAATCCATTGTGCTAGTCGGACCCAATGGTTAACAATGGGCAATCACAGCTGACAACCAACACAATGTCAGTAAGGATTACAGACAAAGACTAGTGTACAAATAGAGCATATACTTCATCTCACTTATCATGGAACTTTAGAATTCACCACAGCCAACAGTTGTTTCACACAGTAACTAAATAAAAGCAGGCCTTCACCAATTAGAAAACATTATCAATAAATGATCTTTTGATCAAACACTCAAATTCATCTTACTTACCATCTAGTGCTTCTTGATCAGTAACGCTATAGTACTCAGCACGACCAATATCCTTAAGGAAACTGTGCTCTGGTCCAACACCAGGGTAGTCCAAGCTAAAATGAGTTGCAACCAGATTAGACCACTCTTGATATAAAGAAAGCAATTCAAACAGCAATATCAAACTTCACCAATGCATTTTGCAAAATAACTTAAGTTGTATCACTATGTAAGTCTTACCCGGCACTAATGGAATGAGGCTCAATAATTTGACCATCTTCATCTTGTAGTAAGTAGCTCATAGCTCCATGCAGGACACCCACCTCTCCTTTTGTTAAAGTGGCAGCATGTTTCCCACTGTCCAAGCCAAATCCTGCAGCTTCCACACCTATCAACCTCACACTTTCGTCATCAACAAATTCATTAAACAGTCCCATTGCATTTGAACCACCTCCAACACAAGCAACCAATATATCAGGCTTTCCACCCCATTTTTCCATGGCTTGTCTTCGTGTTTCTTTGCCAATCACTGCATGAAACTCTCTTACGATCATAGGGTATGGATGTGGACCAGCAACTGAACCCAGAATATAGTGTGTACTTTCTACATTTGTAACCCAGTCTCGAATTGCCTCTGATGTGGCATCCTTCAATGTAGCGGTACCAGAATGCACTGGCCGCACCTGCAAGAAATAATGCTTCAAGCTAAAATACATACAATACATGAAAATGCCTTGAAATTAATTGCATCTACTGAACATAAAATTATAACTGAGATGTAATTATAGAAGCAAAATCTAATACTAACATGAGATTTTTCGAAATAATAAAATTTTAATTTTTCCATAATAACTATGAATTCCTTGGATCTAATGATAAGTTTTTTGTCCTTTCAATCTCAATAATTGAAGATTAGCTTGAACAAAAATCCCAACATCTCTTTGCCAGTCTCTTCATTTTGTTTTATAGATAATCAGCATTCAATTTATTAAAGGCCCATGAATGAATATAAGGAAGAAACCATGACCCACCTCAGCACCAAGAAGACGCATTCGAAAGACATTCAAGGCTTGACGTTCCATATCTTGGGCACCCATGTAGACTACACACTGCAAACCAAACCGCGCACATACAGTGGCCGTTGCAACACCATGCTGCCCTGCACCTGTCTCAGCTATTATCCTTTTCTTTCCTATGTGTTTGGCAAGAAGTGCTTGTGCAACAGCATTGTTGATCTTGTGGGCACCAGTATGGTTGAGATCCTCCCTTTTTAGGTAGATGTCAGGTCCTCCATCTGAACGTCGGTAATGTTCTGTTAGCCTCTCTGCAAAGTACAATGGTGATTCTCGGCCAACATAATCTTTCAAAATCCCATTTAACTCTTGCTGAAAATGCATCAATGCAATCATTAAGTTATAACATGTTCAAATTAAACCAATCAATAACTCTTTCTAAATAAAGATTCCAAGGAGGCTGATTATCAGAAAACTTCCAAATCAATCCTTGATCGGAAGGGTCTACCTTGAAATTTTTGAGACCAAGCCTTGACAAATCCTTAAATTCATCAGTCACATTTATTGAATTGTTTTTTAAAACTTGAAACTGAAATATATAGTATCCTGGATCAATGTGTCAGAGCAGACTTTCCTGAATGTCATCAATAGTACAATACCATTACAGATAATTTTACCAAAGGCCTTTTATTTATTTTTGTAATAATCAACCTGAAACTCATATTTACATGCACAAAATTGATGGCATTTTTCCAAAAATAAAAAATAAGAAATCTAAAAGCTAAACTATATTACAATCAGCAAACATTCACAATTAGATCTAAAAGCGTCTACTCGAAGCAAGAAAGAAAAAGACCATCTGAAGATCAACAAATAGAGATATTGACAGTGTCTAAAGACACCCAAGAACACTAAATTGAAGACCTCAGTTGCATTAATGAGTAAGAAGTCAAAGATACCTTGCTTAAATAGGCATGAGAGGGAAAAAACCCACCTCTACGACCAACAAGTCCACATGAATTTCAAATTTAAAACATATTACTTACCCAATGAGCCAGCTATGACATGTTATTCAAATTGAGCCCAACAAGCGAGATTTTGTTTATTAGCATCCCCCTTACATCCTAACTTGGAGAGCACACAGAGCATACGGAAGATGTCATCACCTAACATCCTCACTTGATGGAAGTTCCTGAACTCCCAAGTATCTTTCACAATTGAACAAACTTGATCTCAATGAGAGGCTTGGTGAAGATTTCTGCCACCTAATCCTCTACCTAGCAATACTGGAGACCAATCATCCTCTCCTAGATGCATTGCCTAATGAAACATTGGTGAATCTCAATATGTTGGTCTTAGCATGGGCCACTGGATTATGAGCTACCTGAATAATTAAGTTGGGATGTAAAGATTCCATCCTCTTCTTGGGTCCCCTGCATCCCAAGGAAATAATGTAGTAATCCAAGATTTGTCATTTAAAACACTCCTTAAGCTGCTTCTTCATGTCACTAATCATTCTTGATGAATATCTTGTAAGAACTAGGTAATCAACATATATCACAATGATATGGCATGATCTCCGTTAGTCTTGATGTACACATTATGGTCAAATTTAAATTAAGGAAATCCTTTGTTGATGACTAACTTGTCAAGCTTCTCATACCAAGCTATAGGAGCTTGTTTTAGTCCATGTAAGGATTTCTTGAGCCTACAAGTGAATCATACCTCTCCTTTCTTTTCAAACCCTGGAGGTTGTTCCATGTATATCTCCTCAAGGAGATGCCCATGTAAAAAAGCACACTTTACATCCTTTTGATGTACTTCTAATCCATATGAAGCTACCAAGGAAATTACCATCCTAATGGATTCCATCTTGGCCATTGGAGCAGAAGTCTTTGTGTAATTAACATCTTATTTTCTAAGAAAATTCCTTGGCCGCAAGAGAGCCCTTATATCACTCTATCCCTCCATCAAATGCATATTTGGTTGTATAGACCCATTTGCATTTCACAACATTTTTTTCTTTAGAATAAGGAACTATTTCTCATGTTTGTTTTTTCATGAGGATCTATATTCATCTTCCATTGCTTTTTCCCATTCTTCTTTTTCTTTGGCTTCCCCATACTCTTGTGCATCACATGTATTCATTACTTTTGCCATAAGTGCTTGGCAATTTTTTCTACTTTTTGTCATCAAGGGAGTTATTAGATCTACCCCAATCTTCCTTGGACTCTAAGAGTGTAGTAACTACCCACTTGGGAAGTCACTTTTCTTAAGTAGGGGATGTCTCTTGTGTTGACATACGATGTTCTTCTTCTAGCAAATCATCATTACTTCATTCATAAATTCCACATTCAATTCAACTTGGACCCCTTCTTCCATAACCATTGATGATGAACCTTCTTCAAATTGAGGAACATGAGGTGCAATCACCCCATAGGATAAAAGTGGTTCAAGAGGTGCTACTTCTTTCAATGGAAATACACAATCTTCACATGAAAACCTATGTCCTTTTCCAAAATCTGTTTTCTCACCAAATAGAACATCTCTCCTTCTAATGACATCAAAAATGGAAGGATTCCACAATCTCCAAGCCTTGGAGGCCTCTAAACGCCCCATCATCATACATTTTTTACTTCTTGGATCTAAATTCTTTCTTTCCTTATCTAGAATATGAGCCCAAGTAAAGCATCTAAAAATTTTGGAAATGAGAGATAAAGGATTTTCTTCTATGTTGTTTTTCAAATGGCATAACATCTCTCAAAGCTTAAGAATGCACGCAACTCTAAATATGGTTTGCACGGTGTACAACTTCCCCCATAAATTTATTGAGTAATGCCTTGGCTTAAAGCACACATATAGCCATTTTGGTCAATGTCATTCTTTCTTTCACCAACCCCATTCTATCGAGGTGCACAAGCGACAATTCTTTGCCAAACACTCCCATGCTCATAACAAAAATCTTAAACTCATAACCTACATATTCTTCCCTTCTATAAAATCTGATTCTTCTAGTAAAGTGTCCTAATTTGTTTTTTGGTTATTGCTTTGAATTACTTGCACTTTTAAAAAACTGAAGATTTATCTTTCAAAAGATGGATCCAACACATCCTAGTATAATCATCAATAAATGTAAGTATGTACCTAGCCCTAGATAGTGAAGGCCGATACTTGTAGCATAGATCAAAATGAATGAGATCGAGTAGCTTGGGAGCTATCCAAGCCTTTCCATTAGGAATTTTTTCTCTAACATATTTCCCCAACACACATCCTTCACATGCTCCTTGGCATGTCTTTATTAATGGTAGCCTTTCTATCTTTTTTAGTCATCACATCAAATGCATACTCTAAAAACTGAGATGCCCTAGCCACTCATGCCATAGTTTGCTATCTTCACTTGCTCTTGAAACTTGTGCTAACGGTCCTTCTTATCACCTCCAAAATTTGTGAACTTACAAGACTTATCCTTCTTGTCCCAATATTTGCTTGCCATGATGCGAAAGTTATTAATATCCTTCACAACAAATTTATATAACCAAAACTATTTGGGAGACTCTTTGCAATCTCATCATGACTTTTTTAAAAGGTTTGTATTGTGGATCATGCAAACTTGTTGGCCAAATTATCTTCTAAGTTGCAAATGTTGCATTCTTTCATTGTGGATTATAAAGATGAGGAATGTTGTACTTGTTGGCCCAAGTTGCTTCACTTGACTGGCAAGGGATCCAAACTATATAGGTGCTACATCGTGATCTTGTAATGTCCCCAACTCAAATCAAGATGATTAGCACCAAATTGGCTGTCCTTTCCTTGGTTTACCCAAGAGGAAGAGGATGTAGAGCATTATTGGGTAAGAAATGAAGTCATTGGCTTGTTCTTAATTCTAATTTTAAGTTGAGTGCACATCTTTTGATGCAACTTAAGTGAACTTAAGTTATTTTAAGGGAACTTAAGTTATTTTATGTTGGGCTCATCTTTTTAGACAACTTAAAGTGATGCCTAGCCAAGGGACTTAAGTTGTCCCCCTTTTATGTACTTAAGTGACATCTTTAAAACATGTGCTAATTAGTCTAAAGGGGGCGTCCAGCTTCTAGAAGCTGATAAGAACATATTTTTAGGATTTTAATGTGAGCTTTTGGATTTAAGATGTTAAGATGGAGATTGGAGATTAAATCATATGGTTATGAATTCTTATATAACACCCTAAAGGCTCATTTGGAGGCATTATGTGATGAAGTTTTCTGCTTATTGCTGCTGCAACTTGGCTTGAGGATTAAAACCCTTAAGTATCCCTGGTTTTGGTGAGACATACGGGCTCTCCCTAGTCAAAAGAGTGTGTTTCAGTGGAAGAACTTCAGTTTGTGAAACCCTAGCACATTGTTTATTGTGGGCTGCAAGATTTTATCAAGTTTGGAGGCCAATATTACAATGTTATTAGTGTTGGACATTCAGATTTGGAGGCATTCACCAGTGAAAATCATTCATTCCTGAGTTTTCTGAGGACGGCTGTTAAAGGGCAACAATTTCAAACTTAAAGTGGGTCATTTTGAAAGCCCAACACCATTTTTGGAGGGTCGGCCAAGGTTAGAAAATATTCTGACCCAAATCTGCAATAGTTTGGTATGAAATCTGCTCACTTATTTGATGAAAATATCTGATATGTAATTCTAGAAATTTCTGGGCAATTTTAAGGGTTTGAATTGTCATTTTTCTGAGCATAGTAATATTAAGAATTTTCTATTTTTCAATTGTAAATCTGATCTGAAATCTAATCAGAAATTCTGAGTTTGTTTGGAGCTACTTTAATGCAAATAAAATTCAGATTTATACCTAGTTTGTTTGTGAAAGATTTTGTTATTAGATTTGTGCCCTAGTTGCAGAAATTATTGTTTTCTTTTAGTATCCTATTTGGGTATATTACAGATCTATAGCTTTTTTCTATTTTTCAATTGTAAATCTGATCTGAAATCTAATCAGAAATTCTGAGTTTGTTTGGAGCTACTTTAATGCAAATAAAATTCAGATTTATACCTAGTTTGTTTGTGAAAGATTTTGTTATTAGATTTGTGCCCTAGTTGCAGAAATTATTGTTTTCTTTTAGTATCCTATTTGGGTATATTACAGATCTATAGCCTCAACAAGGTGTTGTTTAATCATTCCAAGCCACAATTGCTTGAAGGCAAACAATTTCGAGAAGGGCGGACTATCATGTCCCCTTTTTGGGAATAGTGCCACGAAAAAGACCTCTAGCTTATTTCCATTTCTCGAGCTAAAGGGGAAAGCAAGGGGAATAAATTTTAGTATTATTTTAAGTTGGACCTTGTATTTTAATTTAAGGGTCAATTTTTTATTTTTATTTTTATTTTTTAGACTGCAGGAATCAGTCGGGTATCAGCCCCCCTATAAACTGCAACGCGCCTAGTAAACTTTTTCACGTGATCGGTGACGCTGGTACGACACGCCCTCCAATACCACGAGGACAGTGGAGAGACTAGACCTTGTGACCTATTGCCTGCAACAGGATGCTTTAGCCAATCGAGCTAGGCCCACCGCCCCCAATTTAAGGGTCAACTTAAATAATATTATTAAAATAAATTAAAAAAGTGTTTTTAAACATATTAAATAAAAAGTATTTTTTTAAATACTAAAAATAAAATAAAACAAAGAGTATTTTTCAAATACTAATTTGAAGGAAATTTAATCAAGGACCCAAATTGGAAAAGTATAAAAAGAGGAAGCTTTTCATTTTGGCATTTTTTATTAGAAGCTTTGGCATTTGAGTTTTGACATCCAAGAATGAAAACCCTCTTGGATATCGCATTTGGGATCAAAGACAAAAACACTTGTTTCCCATATTGGGTGACTCCATCTGGAGATCACAAATGTGTTATTGCTGCTACAGTGTCGCTACAGTGATTTGTTGAAGATTTTATCCTTTGGAGGGTTATATGTTGCTGCTACAGTGTTGTTGTAGTGTTGTCCATCATAATTGAGGGTTTTTACATTGGTTTTCTGGACTTTGGAGAGATGTTGTGCATCAAAAAGTGTCGAATCTAAATTGTTTATGACATTTCCACTCAATCCTACCTGAGCACTACCTTTCAAGGAGTAAAATCAGTAAATCCCAGCCCTGAGATCACTTATATAGTTGCTGGTTTACATCATTCCCAACCACCAACAATCATCCTCAGTGTTACATCACCCATATAAGGTGTTGGTCCAGCCATCAGAAGGTTATATCAATCATATATGGTGGTGTTGTAGGCTTGTAGCATTTTGGAAGGTTACATCAGTCATATAAGGTGTTGTACCAGTCATCAGAAGGCTATACCAATCATATAAGGTGTTGTTCCAAAAAATGGTTACATCAGTCATATAAGGTACTGTTTCAATTATCAGAAGGTTATATCAGACATCTAAGGTGTTGTTCCAGCATTCTGGAAAGTTACATCAATCATACAAGGTGTTGTCCCAGTTAACAAAAGGTTATACCAGACATTAATAGTGTTGTATCTGGCTTTGAGAACATTAGTAAATCATTTGGAGTGCCTTATCAATGGCCATATTGCACAACGTTCATCATTGTTCACTTGTGAGTTGATTTGGGAGTTGATTTGGGAAAATGATAATTCTAAAACTACATTTTCCAACTTGCACATCAGCATTGTCATCATATTTAATTCCACCGTGCAATTAAATAAAATCAATATTGTTGCTGCTGTCATATTGATTTCTAATCAGATCTGAGTGTGATTTTAAGTTATTTAAGGTTTTTTGTGAAGTTTATAACTTGGCAGTTGCAATCAGCATTTGTATTACAAGTTTTAGTTGCTGTTCCAGTGGTGTGTTCTAGAAAAATCAGAAAAAAACAAAATTACCAATGTTCCACGGGGATGCGTCCCCCCCAAAAAACCCCGTGTTTCCTAGATGGGGACATCTCGGAGACTTGGGGACTGGGGGGGGACGTCCCCCCACCAGCCTACCACCAATGCCACCATCCCGCCACCAGTGTCACTGTCTCCAAGATGCCGCTAGGACTTTGAGGATGTTGGGGTGTCCTCAAGACGTCTAGGGGACTCCTAGTTGTCTCCAAGATGTATAATTCTTATACATCTTTTTATAACTATTTTTTCAAGTACTATATGTATTTCGGCACCCTGTCGCCCCCGTCCCTGCGTCCCCTACTGTCCCCCTGTCCCCATCCCCGAAACCCCATGGAACATTGAAAATTACAAAAAGGGGACATTACAGTGGTATCAGTGCTAGTATCCTTGCTAGCCTGTGGATCACTTTGTGATGCAGATCCATGAAAGAGAGTGATAGGGAAATCAAATATCAACTAAGAGAAAAGGAAAGAGGAAACCATGGATGATAGGGGTGAAGAGGCAAACCTTCAAGAAACCATCAGCTGCGAAAACAAGGAGTTGGCTATAGAATTTCAATCTCCCATGAGAGAGTCCATGGCAGAAATAGCTCGGATTGAGAGGAATGAATCAACAATGGAGCACTACCAGGCCAAATTAGAATATGGCAAAAGGAAGCTACTCAACTAATGATAGAGTCTCAATTAATCCCCCTTTGAAGACATTCCTAGTCAATTTTTTGCAAAGAGAAGAAGAAGAGCAGCAACTACCACTGAGAGAGGAAGATGAGACGGCAAGGTTTCACACAAAGTACAATTCTCTAAGCCATGCAATCCACTCTGACGTCTTTTCTTGAATATTATGAGATGAAAACAAGGAATGGGCATAGGCAAGGAAAGAGATGTCATCAGGAGCAGCCTTGAAAAGACATACAACATTGATTAGGAAAGATCACTATACCTATTTATGATGGATCAAATAATTGTTCAGCTAGGGCATGGTTGTAGACATTAAAAAATATGAATACTATAAGCCAGTACAGAAATTTTGTGCATCAACAAATAATCAACCAATGAGCAGTCCCACACTTAATCTTTTCTAGCCAAGGTTTGTATCAGAAGAACCACCCATGATTCCACCAATCAGTAGATGACATCACCACTTGTTATGATAGTATAAGACTCTTGATCTTGATATTAAGGAGATGTTATCCATATCCTTTGATGATTTTTGCCATATGGAATGAGATCCCCATCCAAGAGAAGATTTCCACAAAACCAGACACACAAGAATCTCCAAATGTATAAGAAACAATTGGTGGAATAGAAGAAAGAAAAACAGTCCAAT
>VDFB02335718.1:48165-59902 GCA_007258455.2 Sequoia sempervirens | reverse complement strand
CTTTGAACTTAGCATTTTAGGATTATCCTTATTTGTTTGTCTCATGGTATGATTTTCTCAATATCTACAATCCTCGATTCTTCATCCTTTTCATTGATATGTCTTTTATAATTGGAGATGCAAGAATACCTTTAATGTGATGCCTTTTGGGATGGAATTTATAGTACTCCCAACCTTTTTCCTTTATATTCTTTGGAAGTTGGATTTACAGAGTTCCCTTTGCCACATTCCTTGTAGCTATTAAGAGTTCTTTTTGACCCTTGACTCCTTGATTATTTTCACTATCATCTTTCAGAGTTGGAGTTTCATAAGATTACATTACAAATATGACAAAGACCTTTAAACATACACATTAATAATAACTACATAAGTAACTTGTAACAACTAACACACATAATTAATTACTACCCTTACATATACATTGATACTTACATTAATATTCCTTTATAAGATTAACATATGATTATAAAATAACATCAAATACATTACTCAAACAACACAAAATGCAACTTTTGGATCAATAAGATCACAAGCATTAATATACATGACTACACTTTTCAATTTGAAATATCAATTGATGAGATATAACAACAATTTAATAGAAGAGTCCATTTTAAAACAAGTGACGCAGTGCGTCGTGTTCCTGTCGCCTAGCAAAGAGATTTTAGTTTAGCAGTAGAAGGCTTAAAATTACAACATGACAAGTGAACCTAAAGTTTTATGCATAATTAACTTAGGTATTAAAATAGATTTGACTTGAAGTTATCAACTTGTAAGTTTTGAAAAAAAAAGTGTTTATAATCCTAAAGATTAGGTAGAGACCAAATTTAGTATTAAAGTATTTGTTGTAAATTAAGCTTCTCTTCCGTAGTTTTGAATGTAGGTATCTGATAAGACTAGATGCAAGGAATTGTGTCTTATTTCAAATCAATCCCTTTTTAAGTTAATAAAAAGAGATCCAAATCACTATTTTATTACAATTTAAATTGAAAGACATTCTATTTTCAAGATACTAGTTTTACTTGAATTCAAATTTTAGTTTAATAAGAAATATATATATCAAGAATCATTTTATCCAAATGATAATAATTAATAGTGATAAAATATTCTTAATAATTTATATAATTTTTAGGGAATCTTAGTTAACTGTACTAATTAAATTCATGATGCGTCTTAGTTTTTTGAGAAAAATGTCTAGTAAATTTATGCACTTTAGTAACAATTGATTGTAAACATATATATCTTTTGTGTGAGAGAGATGCAATTCACATCATGGTCAGTTCTTTGATTTTGTATTCATTATGCAAAGGGAGCTTTGGCATTGATTTGTGGTAGTATTTTAGTATTGAGTGCAATGGTCATTTTGCCTTGGGAGTTTTTGGAGATTATAGTTATATAGTTAAAGTTCAAACATGAGATAGTCTATTAGGTGTTAATGGATACTAGAGACTTGGGTGAGGATGGAAATCAAATTTTGGAACATGGCTCTATGATGAGGCTTCAGTAAAAAGATTAAGGAGCCTTCACCTTGTTAGAACTGTAAAATTTTGAAATTTTTACATTCTATTGCATTCAAAAGTTCCAGTATTGAGTTCTCATCATAAGCATCAAAGTCCCTCTTTGTATTGTCTTGCTTGTTTTCTGTCATAAAAGCCATTAAATCCATCAAGTCTTTCATTTTTCATTAAAAGACCCGAATCGGCAAGACATGGTAAAAGTCTCCTTGACCTGATTTTTCACTAATATATGTTTGTTGTAGACTATCAGAAGGACAATTTGCTTGTTTCGGCGACAAAAGGAATCATTTCGGCAAAGGGGAGTCATTTTCAGAGTGAAGTCATGGCGAATACAATGTGTTTCGCCGACCGGTGCATGTGGAAGTTTATCGCTCAAGATAAAGGTGTTCGGGAAAATATTTCGACGAACTAATTTTTTCTTGCCGACATGCATCCTGAAAAAAGTATATCGGCATATGTTGGGGCATCGGTCTGATGTCGAGGCGAAGACAATATGTCATACTGATTAATGTATAAAGGGGTTGTTTCGGCCAGACTAATTGATATCGGTATGAACTCATAACGAAATCATTTTGTTTTACCGATTGACTTGCAAACAGATGTCTTGGTAAGACTTATGTGCATCAGGGAAGGTCTAGGCGAAGGGGCCATTGTTTGGCCGAACTAAGTTCAAAGGTATTTCAAACCTATCGGTGAGAAGCTATGGAGTATTGCTGATTCAAATCTTATGCTGATGGAGATATGCATCGCCGAGAGAAGAAATTGTCGGCATAAGTTTCACCGAAGTATAATATTATACTGATAGATGGTTCGGGGTGAGTTTTGCCGAATAGGAGTAATCTGGAGGAGTGATTTCGGTAGGACATTTGGTGTCAGTGTAAGTTTTTCCCGAAGGTTCATTATCTTGCTGAAAGTATTATTTCAATGGTTGGGTTTATTTCTTTGGTGAGAAAACTTGGTGGACATGCCGAAATGAGAATTCATCGGTGAAAGGGTGATTTTGTCTTAGTGAATGAAAATACATTGAAAAGTATATATCGGTAAGATGCAAAGATATTTGCATAACATCTCCCCGATTTTGAAAGTCACAGCGAAGCGGGTGAAATGAAGATTGTATCAACAAGAATATAAATTTGTCTTGGTGACCCAATGAAGATAAAGACTTTCGGTGAAACAGGATGAAGTCTGTGAGAGGTTTCCCTGACGTCTGCGGGTTATAGCGAAGAACATAAAGATAGAGGATTTCAGTCAGTGTGAATAACATTAATGTCTCAGTGATTGGAAAATGCTTTGAAGAAAACATATCGGTATTGTTCCATGATATCTATGAGACGCTTCCCCAACTTTGAATTGTCATAGCGACATGAAAAGCAGAAGCATTTGTCGTCAAGTTGATTCCAGGTGTCGGTAAGACTGCAGAGTGTCTTGGCGAATGATGAAATAAATGTTGAAAAAGGATTTCGCCCCATATTTGAATTTTTCTCATCGAAAGGACATTTGATGCGACAGTGCTAGTTTCAAAGGTGACTTCATTCGTGCTTCATTAATGGAACGATGGGATAAAACAGTAATGATAGTAGTGTTTTAATCAATTCCTCATTTCTGAATTGATTGCTGGTGAATTGGCAAGCTGAACGAGAGAACCAAGATGATTTTTCAGTCTGAGGAGCTCAAGTAGAATACTGTAAGTAGTTGCTTCTCTGTTTTTCATATTTTGATTCTGTAAGCTTGAAAAAATGGAGTCTTCTGGTTCTGGAAAGGGTAAGGGTAGGAAACTTGGTGAGAGCAGTCAGTCAAAGGGAAAGAAACAAAAGACTGATACAGAGCATGAAGGCACTGAAAGGAAGCTAAACCAAGACCTTATTGTTCAACTACCTGGTTCGGGGCCTAAAGCTAGAAGGTCCACATAGCTTAGGGCAGAAGTTGAAAAGCTGGATGACAAATGCAAGTTCATAGGTGATGTCTGGACTGCTGTGAGAGGGTATGAGCTTTTCAATTTCCACTATCGTAGGAGGAATCATTTTGAGCTAGTTTGTAATCCATGGAAGTTGAATGTAGGGAAATTGGTGTGCCCTAATATATTTATTAATGCTGAAGTGGTGAAATTGCTTGCTGATCATTATGATCCAAAGCGTAAAGCAATATGTGATCCTTCTGGAAAACCACAGATACATGTGTCAAAAGAAGGAATTGGTGAGGTTTTCAAATTGGAAGGATTTTGTGATGAGGAAATAAATTGTGAAGAGTTACAGAAGGAATTTTTCAGAATGGATACAAGTTACAAGGGTTGGAGGTTACCAATTCATAGGGTTAAACAGGGTAACAAGCCCGAACCTCTGGAAGATAGTGAGGGGCCTCCCTATCATGTAGATTTGTTTGAACCCTACATGAAGTATACATATTTTTCAGTGTGTCAGGTGTTGGGGATGGATGCCCCATAATTTATGTCAATGGTGCCAATGGTCATTGCAACAGACATTCAATATCACAATGCCAGGTTATTTGATTATGCTTCATATATTTCTAAGGAGCTTGACTCAGGATTGATGGCTATAAAGGGTGGAGCTTCCATTGTTCACCTCAAAAACTATTCATTGTTGATGCATTTGGTGCTATATTTTAGACAAGAGCTTGGGGTGTGGCCTCCGGAAATGAGTATTTCTTAGACTAGTAAGGAGGGTGAAACATTGCCTATTCAATTATGGACTGCCATTTGGGATAGCAGGTTTGCTGGTTCTAGTTTTATTCATTTTGAGGAGTATTTTGTAAAGACATTGTATAAATTGTATCATTATCCTTGTAATCATTCATTGACTGATGAGATCAAAAGTTTCCTTCGGCCTAAAGATTTTGATGGGCCAATTGACCATAACTGGGGAGATTGGTATTGTTTAGAGGGAGCTACTGTAATCAGAGTGTATGGATTTGAAGATGCTCCTTTCATTCTGCCAAGGACAGTTCCAAACAGGGTTGCATACTTGGAAATTGTCAGACAAATGGATTACAGTAGTGTGATGCATTTCAGCTCTTTTGGGAAGCAGGCATTTATGCCTAGTACTTTATGCTTTGGTGATTTCACTGTGTTGGCTAAAGAGGGATATAATTCAATTCTTGACAGATTGTTGCACTATAACATGAAAAGAGGACCAACCAGGAAATACTTTGACCCTGAGGCGTATATTCATTCAGCCAAAGAAAGGATTAATTTTGGAGGGTATCAGCATGTACCCTATCCTTTTGATGATATGATTAGAAATCTGGATGAAGATGAAGCAGAAAGGGTAGTTGAAAGGTATAATCAAGGGTTACAAGATACTGAGTTGTCTTCTGGAGATGAAGAAGCACCAAAAGCTGATGTACCACAGGGTAAAGCAGAAAGGGTGTCCCGAATGAGGACTCAGCAATATGTTTTCCCAGTCAGAGAACGGAGTGTTGAAAGTGGTGATGTTGATGCTAGGCATATGGAGTATAGATCCTTTGTTTCTGATGATGAATTTATACATTCCCCTAAGTTCAAAGCATTCTTGTACAAGCAGAAGGGGAAGGAAATAAGAGAGAATGTTGATGATATCACTTCTGGAAATGAGGAGCAATTGCTGGCTCAATTGAGAAGAGGTGTGGATGATGAGATGATAGATATGACACCTGAAAAGGGGAGGAAAATGTTGGAGGATGCTAGTGTTATGATATTTCCTGGTTTAGATTTGAATTCTGCATTGGTTTTTGATAGTTTCTTGAAGGGTAGTAATGCTACTCATAAGCTTGATAAGGAAAAGGTGACAGAAGTATATACAGGCTCCAAATATAATACTGATGAGGGATCAATGTTGATATGGGCTTTGTATCCACCCCACAGGAAATCAGTGGTACTTGATACAGAGAAGGCATTTGGCCATGTCTTGACTTTGAAAGCTGGAGAAGCTGATCCTGTTGCTACTGCTGATATTGGGGTAAATATTGCAAAATTGAATAAAGCACAGATTCAATTGTTGATAAAAGAAAGAGAAACGTATAAAGCACATAATGAGAAATTGCTAAGAGAAAATGATAGGCTCAAAGATTTGGTTGGTGTTTCAATGGGAACAACCAAAATGATCACTCAAGGAGAGAGCTCTCAAGCAAAAGACCACTGGGTAGGGTCAAGTGCTTATTCTCAGGGAAAGCATGATGCTATTGCTGCAATTATCAAGAAGAGACATGATCATTTGATATCTTGGTTGAACAAATTGTGGGGAAAATATTCTTATACTCTTGCTGCATTGAAGGAGCACACAAGAATGGATGGACGAATCATGGATAAATTTCATGAGTTGGCTCAAAGTGATGAAGCTAGCAGTTCTGCACTTGAAGCTGCTAATCACATAATCAATCGCCATTGAAATTTCTATGATGAATTGCAAGGAGATGAACATGGATTAATTGCAGCTACTGCAAAAATTGTAATTCCATTTTCTGATAGTAATGGGGATTTGAGAGAAGCCACCAGGTGGAAAAATGAATGTGAGTCAATGATGAATGAAATCATGAAGGTAGCTTCTGTAGATGATACAGCATTGGAAGAAGTGAGTAAGCAAAATGAGGAAATGGTCAAAATGGAAGTTACGGTCCAGAATGCTGTTGGAGATGCGGACACATATGAGCACCAGGATTATTTGGACCACCTCAACAAGACTCACTTATGGCTAAATAGAGCCTAAATATTCTCTATTTTATGTTTATAATATGTATTTTCTATTTTCGAAAGGATGCGTCCTTTCACATTCTCAATATATAAATGTCTATTTTGTAAACAATATGATATAGATAGAATAGGATAGAGAGTAGAGAAGACGGTGGAACACCATGTTTCGCAGGGTTGAGACTATGCTATATGTTTTGAAGCCATGGAAATATCAATGAAAATTATCCGATTTGCTGGCGAATTCTGGTGTCAATTGTTGTGTTATGCCTATTGAAAGAATTATCTGAGTTGTCTCTAAAATTGATGTTTCTTGGTTATTTAGATCAACATAACAAGTTTATGTCTAGTTTATCAGTATGAATTTTTTGTATCTGTGTGATTAGTTGATAGATTCTTTCAAGGAAGGATTAAACCCTTTTGATTAATCACAGTAATCAGGGAATTTCATTTAGATCAGTAAGAAGAACTCAATAATCGCAGTTTTGCATTTTTAGCCTAGGCTATTACTTGTATCGATTCTTGTTCTCACGAAAGTGTTTAGAAATAAGCTTCGTTTTGCTTGTTGTTTATCAAATAATGATGGAAATCACCTCTCATATTTCTGGGCCAGTATTTTCTGTTTTTCATGGATTGAATTAGCTTCAAAATCTCAAGAGTTTCGTGTTTATGCGTTGCAAGGTTGAAGGCAACACTTACACCATCATGGGTTTTGGAGAAATTGTTATCAGCCATATGATATTTTTCAGATGTAGAAAGTCCAAAGGCTGAAGGAAATTCTGTAAGCATTATAAAACTTTGTACATTTTGTGTAAATTATGGAGTGTTTGTGTGTGCATGTGTGTATATAGCCGGCCACCCCCATCGACAAAATTTAGGATTTTTCAGATGTAGAAAGTTATAAATTTGATCTATATTAGCATACATGCATTAAGAAAGAAAACCTTAGTTTACTTAGTTTTCCTAATTTTGCATATGATTTCTAGAACTATCCAAATTGAGAATGTGTGATTAGAAAATTTTACTTATATAGGAATAACTCAAGAAATTCTACTTCATAGCCGATGTTTATGCGTTTAAACATTTTTCTTATTTTTATCACTTGCAAGAAAAAGTGAGTACAACTGAGAGTTGTTGAGATCTGGGCAGTCAATCTATCAGTACTCATGTTTTGGATTTGATTCAATTTCTTGTTTGATTATGAATGCACAAGATATCTCTAGATAAGTTAAGCAAGTTAAGTTAAATGAGTACAATTCCTATATAGAAAATTTTATACGTGTCTATTACAGCTAGTTCAATATTTTTAGTTCTGCCCATGGCAAAATACTAATGCATTCATTACATTCAATTTTTTTGAGTGATTGTGACAATCCAACCAATAAACATCTAGAATTAAAAACTTTACCAACAATTTTATATAGTCTATTTTAATTGTCTATTTCTAAAAAGTGTTAAATATTTGTTTTATAGGGTTATATAAGTGAGACTAACCGGGAAAAGTCTCACCTGTCTGATGCCTACTGAGACTATTCCGTTGATTCCCGGTTTGGAGACACATGTCATCTGCATTTCCCTCGCTTTGAGATAATATTTTTATTATAATACCCTAATCTCCTCTATTCGTTGTTGTACATTAGGTATGCAAATATCGCTTCTAGAAGTCATCAGGTTCTCAACACCAAATCTCGTAGAAGTTACAAATGCGCTAAGCAGCTTAGGGTTTTAAAGTTTCCTTAAGTACATTGTATATCAGGATTCCGTATTGATCAAGCTCACAAGTAGTGTGTGCATTGCCATTCCTCCTGTTTTCGTATGGCTGGAGCCATTCAGCTTCTACACTCACTGTAAGCAAGCAAAGTAGGTCAAATTTTTCTTGGGGGACTTATTTACTAGAGGGAAGTCCTACGGCACACGGTGGGAGGGGAGCTCTGCCCTCTGAAGGCGGCAGCCCTTCCGATCTTCTGTTTCTTGCCGAAGGATTTCTCTTTCCTTCCCCTCTTTCTTCCTCTTTCACAGGGAAGAAGGATTTGGGGCAACTAATTGTTTTCTTGTGTATACTACTATTTAAACTATTGTCGTCTCATCATCATCGTCAGCGTCATGTTGACCATAAAGAGGTGCCCAACTGTTGTTTCGGCCTTCCACCAAAAGGGTCTTCGGAAGGGCTGGATGCGCACAATGACCGCTTAGGCCAGTCAGGTTCTAGGTAACTTTCCTCTAGTTTTTTTCGTTTTGGGATTTACCCTTTTTCTTATTTAGGATTGAGTCTTTGTCGCAAGTTTTGTCTTCTAAAGGCTTCTTCGGCATATATTTTGACGATTGAACTTTGATTGTGTATTTTCTTCGATTATCACTGTTAGGGTTTGATTTTGCAAAGGGGAATTTTGAGTAAGATGGTTTCAATATAGAGCCAAATCCGCAGTAAGGTGCTTTTTGAGCAACCTATTGCGACAATTTTCTTCGTTGTAAATTCCCATTTTTGGGATCATAAACATGCAGGATGCAAATTGTCCTAAATCCTAAAGCTGTTGCCTGTTAGTTATTGTCAGAATTTTGTTAGTTTTGCTAAATTTGGTTTTAGAACAAAATCGTGCTTGCTTGTTTTTGCATGTCAGTCTCAGGATTGGATTTGACTCGGGATTTTGTTTGGGTGGGAGTCAAGAGTGGGGTTCTATTTGCGTTTAAAGTAGGGCACTCTTTTGGACTATTTGAATGGTAATGTTTGAAAGTGGCTTTCGCCTGTGGGTATTGTCAATTGGATCTAATGTGAAATACTTTATTTTTGTTAACCTCAGAATAGAGTTTGATTTCTGTTTTAGTAGGTTTCATTTAAATTGGTAAGGAGGACAACTCTTTTCCCGCATAAATTTTGCTACAGGTCTTTTTTCTATTTGGAATAAGTGCCTTGAGACTCATCGTTTGTTCGTTTTCTGGAGGTTTCTGATTGTAACTATTAAATTGATTATTTTCAAAATTGAAAGCATATAGTTTAAAGTTCACTTTTTTAGATTGATTTTTAGTGTTACATAATTCATGTTCTAAATTCTTTGGCCTGGTTCAGTGAGTTAGTCTAACAATTGGAGTTGATTTCAGGGTCAAATTTGCCCTTGTATACTTTCAAGAGAAGGGACACTCTTCTTACCCGTGAAAAGAATGCAGAGGACAATGTCCCAGGGGAGGACGTTTCTTTCCTTGACCTTGGCACACACCCAATACAATTTATATTTTCTTCCTTTCAGTTTAAATCTAATTGAAGGTTTTCTGGATGAAAATTGTATTTAAGTTTTAAATCAGGTTTGAGAACATGTTTTGTGATTTTTAAAATGAGATAGAAAGTTGATTTGAAAATTGATTCAAAAGTTTATATTTTTGTAAATATCATAATTTTAATTTAGATCTATTTGAAATTACAGTTGGCATACATGTAAATAAGCTTATATGTAAAGCTGTGCGTGTAGCAGGAACAAATCGCCTGTGAGCAAGGCATACATATGCATAGAATATGGCTGCAGCCAGGCTCACATAATTGATGTCATAAACCCATTTTGTATCAGTGGTACTTGGCTCAAAAGATAAATAGGATGAACAATTTCCAAGAACAGCTGCCAAGAAGACTAGAGTTGTGCAAGGCATAATTTAAACCCTCACAACCCCTTGACTGGATACACACGATAATTTGAGAAGAAATGGAGGAGAAAGGGGCGTAGGAAGGAGTAGGAGTGAAATGAGAGTCCATCACCATGACGTTGTTCTTCCCGTCTGAGCCAAAAAGAGAGATTTGGAATATAGTTAAGGATGCCTATCAAAGCACAATAGATAGAATATTTACATCTGAGGAGATTCACTTGAAAGAGAAAAGTCTTCAAGATGCGAGCAGTGAAAAGGAGAAAATAGAGAGAGGCGAAACAGAGATTTTTGTGGCATGTATGGGCGCCTAGCACTGAGGCAGTGGACGCCTCAAAGTCTGAGATCATCAAGCCTAAAAGCTACGTAGAGGGCACAAATTACAGTGCAGCAGGTTCCTGTAGCGAGAGAAACAAGTTACAAAATTCGGCATTGCGAGATGAAAAGTAAAAGGAAGGTGTGAAAGAGACTGCATGCCAGGAGTATGGAGCCAAAAGGGACATGACATGCGACTGGCGCTGCCCAACGGAGCGGTACAGCCTTGAGTAATCAATGAAAGAACCCCACTTAACTCTGGTTACTTGTTATCATCATCTCTTCCTTGTCTGTGAAATGTTGCTTTCCGGTCTGTTCTTGTATCCGACTGCAGCTAATCTAGCATAATTAATTTCTGTAGGTCGCCTCCACCCTCTGTTACTTCACGATTTTGCCAGTCTTAATATGCTTTTCAACAGTTTTCAAAAGGAAACAAGGTTTTATTAATTAAGGCTTTTAATGGCGTTGATCAGAGCTCAAAATAGAACAGAAATGCTTTGGGTCATTGTCAATGTTGATATTAATATCGTGGAACATGGAACGATGCAACATTTTACAGAGTATTGTAAATTGTAAACAACTAATGATGTAAGAGGAAGTTCCCCAAATTAGTATTCCTATTGAGACATGTACAGGGTCGGATTAATCCACACCCAATCTTGCCTTCCACATTATTTTGAAAGTGGACTTCTGCGGTTATACTATCATGATTACCGTTATTGCCATTAGAAGACATGGAAGGGCATCCGCTCATATGGTCAGAAGGTACTCCAATGTTTCTAATACTGATGTAATGGTGAAATTTGTATATCATTTCTTTATTTTTTGAGTGAATTTTTTTAGTGTAGATATATATTTTTATTTTTATTTTATTGAAGATTTGAATTCATGATCATTTAGGTCATTATTACAACCGTTGTGCCATTATTTATATATTGATATTGGTTATATTTTTGTGTTTAGTTTAGTTTTTAACTTAATATTATTAATATTTTTATTTATTTTTAGACAATCTTCACTTAATTTTAATTATTGTATTTATAGCTACACCCAATTTCATACATTCATTTTTTTTTGTCTCTATAGGCACATCCAAATTTCAAAATTCAAATTTAAATTCCAAATTCCTTATCTCTTTTTATTAGGTGTTGTAAGCTAACTTCACATATATTTGTGTGACTTATAGCTCTGTTTTGAAATTTAAAGATGTTCATTATGCACTTAAATCATAGAGAAAAATTGTAAGATCAAATAAGGAGCAATCATTCTAGGAGTGTTTAGATTTAGAGCTTAAAATAACATATCTACATCAGAATGACATGCCACTTGTACATTTATATATTTTTTCTTTGAGTCTTTTCTTGGAATCATAAACCTACTTAATCCAAGGGTTTATCTTAGAAGAGTTTGACTGTAACAATCCAACATATTCTCCTAATGTGTTTTTAGACCTCACAATCCTTACAAGCTTATCAATCTTCATAAATTAGGACAAGCAAGTTTTGAAAGTCTACATTACATCACTTTAGATCTACATGTCTCAAATCAAATATGCATAGAAAATCAAATTTATGCCATTTTAGATTGTACCTATATTGCT
>VDFB02335718.1:0-47996 GCA_007258455.2 Sequoia sempervirens | reverse complement strand
AAAATAAATTAAAGATAATAAGTTTCCGCAATCCATATTGATAATTGTTGAATGATTTCTGGATTCAATTGTGTGATAATTTTATGCATCATATGCCTCAAAGTCTGAGATCCTTTGAGAGTTTTTGTAGCATGCATGGGCACCTAGCATTGAGGCAAGATGCCTCATAGTTTGAGATCATCAAGCCTAAAAGCTACAAAGAGGGCACAAATTATGGACGTTGCTCTCCCTACCTATGTTGAAATGAGAATTTTGGGGAAAAGATTACCAAAGTCAGTTGAATTACTGTTGGTAGCTAGCAAACATGTGGTTGACATATCTCCCTAAGTTTGGATGCATAGTCTAAGATAACATGGCTGAGATATACACATCTCTTGCCTCGGTCATGAACTAATGGATTATCTCGATAACCAAATGAAGAACTCAATGTCTACCATAGAAATATCTGAAGGTAAGTACACTCCACATTTCCCCTCAGTAAATAGTAATTAATTCTGTGTTATTCACATTAGTAGGAAGTTCAAATTAATTAATATGACATCAATTGGGAAAATACGTGATAGTTCTATCGTTGTTACTATTTAACTGTACTTTGTAATGCCTTATGAGGCATGTGTTTAGGATTTTTAGGATTTTCTTTTCTTTCCATAAGAATGTAAGTGAGATTTATCGGTATATCTCCCTGGATTGCAAGATAATATAGAATTGATATGTACTTTATTCATAAAATTATTTTGATATTGTAGTTATTTATGGAAACATGATAAGAGTTATCTTTATCGAGATAACTATCAATAAATCATACTATTGCACATGTTATAGTAGACACTCATGAATATATTTTTATGTAATATTATTAGCTTGATGAATTGGGAGTAGTAATATTAAAATATGATGGAGTGCAACACCTTATTGGGATATTATAAGAAGGTTCCTAATATCATAGCGTATGTGAATGATAAATGCAAATGAATGTATATGACTGGCATACAATTTATTACATTAAGCAATATAAGTGTATAAGTCATTGCTCCTTGGAAATGTTGCAAGCATATGTAGCTATAACATTGATATTAAAGATTATGCAATTAAATGTACTTGTGGCCCCATATTGAATTCCCATGGTGGTTTGACCTGGGAATAACATGGACAAACAACTAAGCCTCCATTGCAACGTGAATGGGAAACACACACATAAAGAAAGATATTGAGATGCTTACTTTCAGTGCTTGGTTGAAACATATTTTCCAAATCTTGAACATTAAGAAAAGCAATTTACATTTTCTTGCAATTTTTTCCCTTGCCCTTCAATATAATGCTAGAGTATATCCTGCTATCGGCGTAACCATTGCACCTTGTTGAGGTGCAAGTGCTAGTTTATCTTTTTTTATTGGTTCATGTTGTCAACATTGCAAAAATTAGGATTTTTTTTATTTTTTCTAAATTATGTGCAATGCAATGCATTTAATTCATGAATCAAATTTCAAACCTATTAATGACTTGAATGACATGAGCACTATTACATACATCATCATATAATTACATTGTTGACTTACAAGTATTATTTTACATATTTTATTTAATAATTGGTAAGATTTTCAAACTTATTAAATAAATGTGAGTACACTCAATGCATATTTTATATTTTTTTATCAAGTGTGTATTAAATATCACAATAAAATTTATCTATATATAATAAATATCAAAAAAAAAATGTATCTACAATTAATATTTCAATAAAATCTATTTTAAAAAATATACATGTAATAATATAATTTAGCAAGGCAAAAATTACATAAATATCACATTATCAAAAGGATAAAAATAAATATATATATATGGAATTATTATAATAATATATTTGTATAATTGCATATTTTTTTATTTTTGGAATATTAATTAACTATAATAATAATATTATACAACAACAAACAATTATATTACACCCCTACTTACTTCTATTAACTAAATATTTAAAACAACAAAACACACCCATATGAATTTTATTTTTTATTTATGCAACATTAATCAACTATAATAATAATATTATACAATAACAAACAATCACATTACACCCCTTACACCCCTAACTGCTTCTATTAACTAAATGTTTAAAACAACAAGTACACCCCACAATGGGCAGAACTTGACACAAATGCGTCTCTTGTTATCATAGTTCATAGTTCATAATTGGGCATATATAGAGAGGTCTTTTAATGCTGCAATAGTTGATGCATAAGATTGTATTCTATTTAAGTTAGTACCATGTTCCTTGCCTTACACTTCAAGCTACCTTGTAAGAAATTATTCTTTGTTGTTTGACATGGAACAATTCTGTTGTTCGTAGTCTTCAAGAATATGCCAAATTGTAACAGAAGTAATTCGAAAATGAAGCTCCATGCTTTAGAAGACTTTTGAAAGGTGAATATTTTGATCAGTCGATTTTCTCATCATTGCTAGTGTGCTCTTTCCTTTTCTCAATTCTTATAAGTCAGTATAATTTTAAATATATTATTTACCTTAAGCTTTTCTTCCTGTCCCTCTTGTTGACTCAGTAATGTGGTGAATTACAATATAATATTGTCATGGGTTGGAATTGCTCGTTTGAAGAGTATAAATAATTGAAGTCAGTTATTCCATTGCACGTACAACCAGGCCATACTCCACTTGTTTCCCATCTATTGATAAGTTGAATCACTCACAGTGTTGAACCACATCTTCTTCTCTTCTGTAAGTTGCTGAAATGTATTTCTCAGCAACTGCATCAAAGAGAGTGTCGCTATATGTGGCGGCTTTGGTAGTGTTGTGCACTGTTATGGTTTAGTCCTCGTCGAAGGAAGGCCAGATATACGCACGCATGCAGTAAGGAGAAGTACACCAATGGCTCCCAATTCAATGGGAATTTAGAGGGGCTCTTTAAAGCGTTGACTGATATAGCAGCCTATTGGGGCTTCGCCGCTTCTGTTTATAGGTGGGAGAAGCTGAACCAGCTGTGGGGGCACCTCCAGTGTAGAGGAGATTTATCTCCCGCTGACTGTCGCGCGTGCTCAGCAGAGGTAGTGAAGGCCATCTGCCCCGATTGCCCCAATGCCTTTGGAGCCCGCGTTCAGCTAGAGCATTGCTTCCTTTGCTACGATAATTACACCTTTCTCTCGCACTTGGAAACAAACTTCTGGTATGGCCTCGTCAATGGCAATACCAATACAGACACTCATTTTATACTGTTGCTCGTAGTCTTATGGCGAACCTGTCGAGCAAGACCGCTGCCAACCCTTTTAAGTTCGCCTTAGGGTCATCCGTTGTTTCTTTCGATGTGACCATCTATGCCATGGGGATGTGCTGGAAAGATATGTCAAGGAAAGACGGTGTCGCCTGCCTCTCAAAGGGAATTGAAAAGCTCTTTGATTATTGTGCAGCGAAAGGGTGGGTGTTCAGGTGTTCATGGACAGCTACACCTTGCGCTATGAAACCTATCCCATTCCCAACCACCATTAGACTTTAACTCACTTTTTGTATCTGAGATGAACATGGGAAGCATACCCGCAAAAAAAAGGACTAGTATAGGCATCTATATGCAAGAACATATATGTGTTCATAAGATATAAATGTTGAACCAAATATCTGTGGATTTGAGTCAGACAAAACCTTCTATAAGAGGAAGTGTGACCTAAGATAATAAAAAATGTTTTAGAAGCACTAATCGACTTTTTTTTCATTTATTTTCATTTAAATATCGAGTTGCAATATCTATGGTAGAAAGAAATGAAACGAGTAGAGCAAACAAACTTCTATTCATTAAACAATAACAATTAGATTCTAGTTTGTAGCATGGAATAATATAAGCATAATAGCGTGTAAGGCAACAAATTAAAGAAGAGGATAATTTGGTTATAACGAAATGATTATTTGTTTCAATGCAAATTGGTTGGTAGGCATGTTTTAATTTCACATATAGCTGGATTGTACTATCAACAATTTGATATTAATAATATCTATTATATTTTTATAGCTCTTGGAAACTATTGACAATAATTTTATTAAATAATCTTTAGTCAATAGTCTATTTGTTTGAAGTTTCCATCGGGATTTTCGTCAGCTCAGTCATGAATAGGGTTTGTCGGCACTAGAGATCGGTCCGCTAGCCGTGAATTCCTCAGGGTTTTTTATGATGACGTGGAGCTTGCTAATTATGTGGGTTGGTGGTGGTGGAGTTGGTCGTATCAATACACGAAAGCAAAATGGGAAGTTTTTGCTCGCACGAAGGTTAATGCATCTTGTCATTCTTGTACGATAACATGGAAGGAAGTAAATGCAATATTCAATGTTGTAGTGTGGGAAAGTATACTCTGAAATGTGCCAAAAAATATATTGATTAAGTTGCATTTTCGAAAGAGCCATTGTGGTGTTGGTTTGATAGCAAACTATTCTAAAAATTGTTGCCTTCAACTCTATGGTTGGTTTGATAGTAGACTATTGTTAAAAGCATTGGCTTCAACTCTATTTTATAGCAGATTGGAGGGTTTTAAAACTATTGTTCTTCATAATCTGTAAGTTGTTTTACATGGATATTTTGCATAAATGATTAATTTTTGTTCATGTGTTCTTGTTATCTGTATGGATTGAGAAATTGCAATTAAATCTTCTTTCTTTCGTCAAAAAATATGGTTAGGGTTAGTAATTTTTTCGTCCCTCATTTATTATTCAATTGTAGTTAAATATTCTTTCTTTCATCAAAAAATATGGTTAGGGTTAGTAATTTTATCACCTTTTGTTTATTATTTTAGTTATCTCTGTGCATCTTTGTCATTATATCCATCAACATAGGAGTGATTGGATTTATATATATATATATATATATATATATATATATATGCAGAGGGTTCGTATGAAAGCATAAAAATATTGGAGATAAAGTAGTTTAGTGGTTGTTAAGTGTTATTCTAATAGCTCTTTTACAATTTCTCTATTTGTTTATAATATTTAGTGCCAGGCAATGTAGCTCGATTTTTCAATTAAGTTTGTGGCTTTATAGCCATTTTGCACAGGTTATTGCTACACATTGGCTTTACGAGTTCTGTTTAATGTGGGTTTGGTGCTAAAGAACATAGCTCAAAATTTGAATTGACAACCCAACTTTTACATAGACTACTTTTCTTGTATCAATATGTTGAGTGTGAGTTTTCGATCATCTATCATTTACCTATGATTCTTAAGTGTTTTTATAATACTTCTTTTACAGTTTCCCTATTTTTTGTATAATAATTAGTGGCAAATAATGTAGCTTGAATTTTGAATTGACAAGCCAATTGTTACATAGAATTATCATGTCCACATATAAACCTTTTTTGATCAAGGGAAATTAGAAAAGAGCTATTAGAAAAAGACTTAACAATCACAGGAAAATGACAGATGTTCAAAAACCCACATTAGATAGAACTTTAAAATATGGACAATAGAAGAGGCAAACTACGACAATGAACAACTTGTTATAGGGAACTGAAAGAAAGAATATCATGAAGAGCAGTTTGTTATTTCAAACAGTTGACAAAAAAAAAATCATGAAACATATCGATACAAGACAAAAAGAGAAATTGGAAAAGAGCTATTAGAAAAACACTTAGAATCATAGGAAAATGAGAGATGTTTGAGAACCCACATTAAATAGAACTAGAATAGAAGAGAAAAACTACGATAATGAATAGTTTGTTATGGGGAACTAAAAAAAAGAGTATCATGAAGAATAGTTTGTTATAGGGAACTTCAAACAAATGAGGAAAAAAGAATATCATGAAACATATTAATATAAGAGATTGCCATCCCACATAATTAGCAAGCTCCACCGCTTTCATAAACAGACCTAGGCAGTTAGTTGCCAGGAGCTTCAAGCAAATGAGGAAAAAAATAATAACATGAAACATATTGATACAAGATTCGAGGTATGTCCTTTGGTAATGAATATTGAAGATAAACAGAGAAATTGTATAAGAGGTGTTAGAAAATCACTTGTTTGCTACTAAATATTATTGATAAAAAATGGAAATTGTATTGAATTCCTGAAAACATAGACAAATGCATATACACACATATATATGTATTGAATTCCCCATTTCATATTTAAAATATACATATAGGTAGAAATATATATCCATATATATACAATCCAAGACCATTGCGGCTCATTTGACAATGGAACAACAATTTATTTATACAGATGTATGTCTAAATAGTTGTGTATCCTATCTTTACTTCTATTTATGCAAACTTTGATTTAAAAAGAGTTAAAGATAGCATATGTAATTATTATTTAGCTTGTGAATTGTTGTAGTTTGAGGATGTATATTTTTTTCCTTCCATTGTGAAATGATGCATTGTGGTGTTGCTTTGGTAGTAGACTATTGAAAAATCCTACCATCCACCTCCTTTATATACAAGATTAGAGAGTTTTACAACTATTTTGCTCCATAATGTACAACATTTGGCCTCCTATTGTTGTTGTAAGTTATTTTGCAATATCTTTTTTTTTGTTGTTCCATACACATCTAACCATAGACATATATTTTGATATATTCAAATAAAATGTTTCTTTGTACTAATATCATGTTGGGCTCAATGCAAGCATACATGGACAAAGAGATATAAATCCCATTTGTTAGATAATTAGTACCTGAATGATGACCATAGTTGTAAGCATAAACAAGGTTTGTTTTATAAATTCATATTTTCCTGAGCTACACATTAAATGCCTTTCTTCCTCCATGGCTAGATAGGCTTCATATATTTGTTTCTATTTATATTTACATGCATGCAAGGATTCTTACATGTACTTGACTGCAATAAACATAGTCTATTGTACACATTACATTTGTGCATGTTTCTACAGTTACCCTTTTAGCTTATTGAAAAATTTATCTAGAGACATCAAAAAATTCTATTAACAACTGTACTACTGGAAACCCCAGTGGAAACTTCAAACAAATAGCTGATACGTAAATGCCAACTATTACATAGATTGCTTGTTTTCTATTAATATGTTTCATGATATTCTATTTTCTTGATCTCTTTGAAGCTGGTTGTAACAAGCTCTTCCTTGTCATAGTTTAGGTCTTGTATTCTTCATCAAACATAACATTGACTTGTATATTATATATACTCCTATGTTAATTTGCAATTGCTCCTATGCTAATGGCTATAATGCCAAAGACGCACAAAGATAACTAGAAACAATAAATGAAGGGAAAAAAAATTACTAAACCTGACAATATTTTTTGATGAAAGAAAGAAGATTTAACTATAATTTCTCCATCCATATAGAGTCATAATAACTTTGAAGTCTCCAAAATGGATATAATGCCAAAGATACAAACATATAATAAGGAATAATAAGCAGAGAATGAAAGACATGAATAATAAATTAATCATTCTAACACCTCTTGTATAGTTTCTCTACTTGTCTTCAATATTTATTACCAAACAATGTATCTTGAATCATGTATCAATATGTTTCATGTGGTATTCTTTTTTTCTCATTTGTTTGAGCTACAGACCCATCCATGATGGCTCGTTCAACAATGCAACTTAATCAATATATTTTCTTGCACATTTCAGAGTGCATGTTCAGTGTCAAAACCTTCCAACTTGCTATCAAACAAAACAGTAGGTGATGATTTTCCCAATACTTTGCTATCGAACAAACACCATAGTAGCTCTTTTGAGAATTCAACAAAAAGCAATATACTTTCCCATGCTGCAACATTGAATATTACATTTACTTCCTCCCACACCATCGTACAACAATGCCAAGATGCATTAACCCTCACACGAGCAATGACTTTAAAGTACCATTCTACTTCCACATCTCAAGAGATATATATATATATGTATGTATGTATGTATGTATGTATGTATGTATGTGTGTATGTATGTATGTATATATACACACACACACATAGAGGCACATATGTATACATATATATGTGCATTGATGTGTATATAAATCTATATGCACGGATTCCTATGAGAACAATAACATGTTTTAAACATTGTATTTTCATGCTTCCTCTATCTGATAATGGCAAGAACACAAACACAAATATATATATATATATTCGTGTTTGTGTGTTCATTTTCTTGCCCTTTGTTTATTGTTTGCTCAACCCCACCACTACTAACCCACGTAATAAGAAAAATTCACATCATCATAGACAACCTTGGGAAACTCCCTGTCTCATGTCAATGATTATTGGCTTCTGACATTGGCAAATCCTATTCATGGTTGGGATGGCAAGAAAAGCCTGGTGGAAATTACCTAGGTGAAGATATGAACAATACAAGATGTAAACTATGACAATGAACAACCTGTTATAAGCATGCTCAAATAGATGAGAAAAAGAGAATATCATGAAGCATGTTGATAAAAGACAAGCAATCTATGTAATAGTTGGCATTTACCTATGATTCTTAACTATTTTCCTAATAGTTCTTTCACAATTTGTCTATTTTTCCTAGAATATATTATATCAATATGTTTTATGATACTCTTTTTCCTAGTTATGTTAAATGCATTTAGAATTGCATAATATAAATTTTCTTATAACTTTAGGGAAAATTCCCATCTTCATAAACAACTGTATGTAAATAGTCCTCTAAACAAGATGAAAAGATAACTATACACACATGTAGAAATGTAATGGGTAGAGTAGACTATCTTTTTTGAACTCAAATGCATTCCCCTTCCATAGCCATTGTAGATTGTGGTTCATCTGATCCTAGAGGATAGCCACACACTCTTTCAATGTGCATGTGAGAGGAGAAACAATTTCTTGTTTGTATTACATTATTTATCCCAATAAGCATATGAGAATGGTGTATGTTGCTCCATTCAGCTAAACCATTTACAATGTCATGGATGACCTAGTATTCATGTCATGCATGGCTACAATTTTCCTATTTATGGTCATTGCTTCTTAAATGTCACCATTCTTCATAAACACATTTCTACATATACATCTTAGCCATGTAATGCAATGTTCAATTTTATCTCTTTCTATTTACAAAAGATAATGCTAACCTCTTATGTTGTAGATCTATATTATTCCCTTTATAATTTTGCATAGATACAATAGACATCCAAAAAAAATAGTGTATTGTAAATTCTCTATTTCAAATTCTTTAATGCTCCAACAGCTTGATCAAATGCTACTCAAACTTGTTAAACACCATCAATGTAAGTACAAAATTTTTTCATTGTCAATATATAGATTTGGTGAAATAACTATAATTATTAAATATTACATATTAATAGTTTTTAATGTCAAAACACAAAAAAGATCTCATTTTGTGCAAATCCTCCGTAATCTCACATCCATAGCTTGTGAAATAAGAACTAGCCTCACGTTATTACATATTGGCTTATTAACATGCTTTCTCTTTGTGGACTCATTCACATTTTTATTTCACATTGATTTCCAAAAAAAGTTTCCTTCTTCCTTCCCACTAAATAGCCATCTGCGATAGACCCCTATCAGCTAATTGTTGCATGCCTCTGCATGCAACTTCTAGTATATATATTTTTAATATTAATATTTTGGATTACATTATATATTTTATTATTAAAATAAAAGAAAAAAATATTTTTAGATTGTATTATTTAATTTATTATGAGAATGTGAAAAATATTTTCTCCATCTTAATAAATTGTGATAATTGATATTTGAGAAAAAAGACAAATTACACATTTATTATAGAAAAGTTCTAATCATTTTATGTTTTACTAATAGATCAATAAAATTAGTATTAATTTATACATGGATATTAACATAGTTAACAAAATGGTTCCTTTTTAATATGTAGTCTTAGATATATACATAGATATGTATTTAAGAAATGAAAAAGAGAGAACATATCCTATTATAAATATTGCATTTTAATTTTATATTACTTTGTACATACATATCATAAATATATAACTTTCACAAATGTGAGTTACATTTATATATTTTGCAAAAAAAATATATGTGCACATGTGCATTATTAGAAAAAACTTATGATTTGAACTCAATTAAATTGACACAAATTATAATAGATCATTTTTATTTATTTATAAGAATTCATTTTAAAGATTATTTTCAAAAATTATCTTTCTAGTATTTTCCTAACCCTATCTAACAAAATAAAAAAATGATATTTAGAAGTGTTTTTAACCATATATTTATTCACCACTTAAATTCCCCAATATTAAATAGTATTCTTAAAATAAACAGGGGTAAAAATTTATTGAATGAAAGAAACATTATAGAGAAATAAAAAACAACCCACAAAAACCACCAACTGAACATGCAACAAAAGTCCCCAAAGGGACCCAACTAAGGAACCGATTACATATGAACATCTTCCATGATTATCTTTTTGAGGGACAAAGAGAGCTTGGAGGATAAAAGACCCTAGTCATCTATAATCCACCTCTACACATGCTTGGAGGCCCACTTCACCAGAAGATTAGCTACGCTATTCCATTCTCTAGGAATATGACTAAAAGAAACAAATTCCAAAGAACTACATGTTAAACAAGTGTAGGACAATTGAGAGGGGGGGTGAATCAGTTGTCACACAAATTCAAACTTAAAACTTTATCACTTATTAAATCTTCAACCACACTATTTTTTATTAAATATGAGCATGAAACATAGATAACAAAAAGTAAATCAACACAATGAACACCAGATCTTTATGTGGAAAACCCAATAATGGAAAAACCACGATGAGGGTTAACTCACAATATAAAGATTATAAATTGAATACAAAGGCTCACTGCCAAGGGCTCACTAACCAAAAGAGGACTCTGCCCAAATACAAAGGATCACTACGTACAAAGGACTCACTATCCAATAAGGAAGCTCACTACCTATAGATATAAAAGAGAACAAAAGATCCACCACTGCAATTAAAGCACATTCGCAGGATTACATAAACCTGTAGTTCACTGCCTTGAGCACACTGAAAAACTGCTATCACAACTCACTCACACACACTTCTGCTATTATGATTTGTGACATAATTTCATCACTTTGCATCACACTATCATAAACTCTTCAAAATTAAACATGCTTTTATACTATTCTCAACCTTAGAAACTTTCTCCAAGGTTGGCCACAATACATGTATCGTTTCATAAAATAAAATTAGGTCAGAAACTCTAAATTCCTATGGTGGAAAGGAATAACAGTGGACCAATAAAACATATAACCAAGACCAAAAATAATATTCTTAAATCTTCTACACGCTTTCTTAATTAAATTCTATTCCTCGAATGAAGTGTAAACACTAGGTCAGCCAAACCTAATGAAAACACAATTGAACAATGATGTACACGCTTCCAAACATGAAGATGACACACCAACACCTTAGCATGCTTCATTATTCACAAAAAATCATCTTATATTTCTTCATATATGTCCAAAACAATAAACTCCAATCACTTAATACTTTTCACTAGATCATTTGAACTATGCAAACCTGTATTGGAATATAGAACTATGACTTCCTGATTACCAAACTCCAAACCTCTTTGCCAAAGCATAGGAAAGACCTTCACAAGACATATCTCAAATCCACATGATCTGAAACAAATAGCAAAGGACTGTGAAGCAAACATATTTCTCCCAGTCCACAAAACATTGACTCTGCTGGTAGAACACACATATTGGTGGACACAAATTTCACGTACCATCTCACCAGAAGCTGAAACTTAGCATATATTATCATGAAAATACCAACAACAAACCTTCAGATCTGCACAAGCATAGGATCAACAATGGAGAAATGTGAAGCACATACTGGAGCACATTTTGAACACATTTTCATCACTTTGACTTTTTTTCTATATGAATTCTCTCAAAAGAACTTGGAAACTCATCAAACCAATATATATGTAACACCATAAAGATAGCTCCATGTACTCACAAAAATTAAATAGCATCTCAACCATACATGTATAATTTGCAACATACTAAACTATGTTCACATCAATGACAATATTAATGACAACACCACTAGACTAGCTCATACTTGCAACAATCTCCCCCTTTGTCATTGCTGGGAACACATAACCTTTTCTCCCTCTTTGACATCAATGGAAAAGAACAACTGCTTTGATTACTCCCCCTTAGGAGTACACTCGTATTGTAATAATAAAAACCTTTTCTACTCCCCCTGCTGAGTAGACCCATTTATCAATCCAGATAAATGAAGAATTTGTGTATTCACTAGACTGATGCACCTTCATGAGCACCTAGTTAGGAGGGCCAATGACCCCCAACCTCTCCCTAAGATGCTCAAAAGTATCCTTCATAAGAGCCTTAGTAAATATGTTTACAATTTGTTCCTTTGCAGTCACATACTCTAATCTAACTTCCTTTTCCAACAATTTTTCTCTCAAGAAGTGATACTTGATATATATGTGCTTCATTCTTGAATGCATAACTGGGTTCTTCAAAATGTTTATTACACTTGTCTTATCATAGAAAATAGAGATAGGCTCATCACATACCACACCAATGTCTTTCAAAGTTTGCTTCATCCACAAAACTTGTGTGCAATAGGATGCTACAACAATATATTCTACTTCTACAGTGGATAAAGAAATTGATTCTTGATTTTTACTCAACCATGCAACTAATCTTCCGTCAATAAATAAAGCACAACCACTGGTACTCTTTCGATCATCTACACATTTATCCCAATCAACATCTGTATAAGCACTCAAGGTGAAATCATTACTCTTAGGGTACCATAGTCCATAATCCAATGTGCCTGTAAGATATCTAAATATCCTTTTTACAGCTATAAGATGTGCTTCTCTAGGATTTGCTTGAAATCTTGCAACTAAACACACAACATGCATAATATCTAGCTTGGTAGTAGTAAGATAGAGTAGTCCGCCAATCATGGATATGTATTTGCTCTAATAAGTCTTAGCAGATTCATCGTCCTTGCTTAGTTTACATATGGTTACCATAGGGGAGCAAACTGGTTTAGAATCTTCCATCCCAAACCTTTTTAACAACTCTTTTACATGCTTACATTGTAAAATTAATATCCCTTTATCAATTTGATTCACTTGTAGACCAAGGAAGAAATTCAATTCACCAATCATAGACATCTCAAATTCTTTTTGCATTTCTTCAACAAAATTTTTACACATGCCATCATTTCCACCAAAAATGATATCATCAACATAAACAACTACAATCAACATCTTATTACCTTGCACTTTGAAGTAGAGGTTGTTTTCAACAAAACCTTTGTTGAATCCTTGCTTTGTTAGATATTTGTCCAGTCTTGCATACTAAGCTCCGGTAGCATGCTTCAATCCATACAATGCTTTCTTCAATTTACAAACCATATATGGTTTGTCAGACAACTGAAATCCTTCAGGTTGCTCCATGTATAATTCTCCTCCAACTCACCATTTAGAAAATTTGACTTAACATCCATCTGATATACCTTGAAGTCCTTATGGGTACAAAATGCCAAAAATATTCTGATAGATTCCATTCTGGCTATAGGAGCAGATGTTTCTTCAAAATATATACCTTCAACTTGTGAATATCCTTTGCAAACTAGTCTTACCTTTTTCCTGACTACTCCATTTTCATTCAGTTTATTTTGGAACACCCATTTTGATCCAATAACATTTTTGTTTATAGGTCTAGGGACTATTTCCCATGTTTGATTCATTTCTATCTACTACAGCTCCTCTTTCATAGCTCTCATCCAACTTTTATCTTCACATGCTTCTTTTACATATTTAGGTTCTATTTTACAGAGTAAACACAAATTTACCTCAGCTGCAACTCTACTTTTTGTCTTCACACCTTCACTCTTGTCTCCAATTATCTGATCTTCTGGATGATTCTTCTTTACATTTTTAAGATTCCTAGCAGTAGGTTTCGGTTCATTCTCTTCTTCTTCTTCTTCCACTTGTTCTTTTTCTTCTTTCTCTTCTTCTTCCTTCTTATTTTCTTTAGGTGTATGTCCACAGATAGGATCATTAGGTTCAACTCACTATCTCAATATGTTTGCGCATATCTTCATTAACTTTCACATTAGCACTTTGAATGATCTTTCTCAATCTTTTGTTAAAGCATTTGTATGCCTTGCTAGTAGTAGAGTATCCAAGAAATATTCCTTCATCACATCTAGCATCAAAATTTCCAAGATTTTCATAAACTCTTTTAATATATAGCATTTGCTTCCAAATACTTGAAAATATTTCACAGTAGGAGTCTTACTAGTCCATAACTCAAAAGGTGCCTTTATACTATTATGTCTAATCTAAACTCTATTAAGAACATAAATAGTAGTTGTATCACTTCTCTCCAATATACATCTGGTACATTGGACTCTTTCATCATAGTTCTAGAAACTTCCTGAACTATCCTATTTTCCCTTTCAACCACTCCATTCTGTTGTGGGTTTCTCAGAGTAGAAAACTATTTTTTATGCCATGCTTCTCATAGAATGCATTAAATTCACCAAAAGTGAGTTAACCACCTCTATCAAATCTCAAACACTTGATTTTCAGATTTACTTCATTCTCCACTCTTTCTTTGAATGTACCTTAAACCTATCTAGGGCCTGATTCTTTTCTCTGCGAAAAGCAACCCATGTCATTCTAGTGTAATCATCAATAAGCAGCATGAAATATCTTTCACCATTCAGGCTTCCAATCTTAGTTGGACCACAGAGATTGGTATGTACTAACTCTAGCATTCCGATAGTAGAATGTTCTTTTCCATCAAGGATACATCTTGTATGTTTTCCCAATTGAGAACTTTTGTAGATAGCATTAGTAGGTCTTATGATTCTAGGTAGTTCTTTGTCAATTTCACCTTTTCATTTCCTTCATACATGTCTTCCAACTTCTTCTAGACTTCATATGCAGTATCCAAAGAATTAACCTTGACTTGCTCATTTTTAGATTTAAACCACTACAAATTGCATACTTCACCTTCTCATTTTCTTCATAAGTAGAGATCTCATCTACAAAATTAACACCATCGGATGGAAGTGTATACTTATTCTCAATAGCCTTCTAGGCCTTGAAACCAAGAGAGATAATGTATCCTCTCATTTGTCCCTTCCAATCATTGTATTCAGTTCCATCAAACATAGAGATCGCCAATTTATGCGCCATCAGATCTTCCTTAAGCAGTTAAGCTCTACATAAGGAACCACAAGCTCTGATACCAATTGTTAAACAAACACATGACAAATGAGAGGGGGGTGAATCAGTTGTCACACAAATTAAAACTTAAAACTTTATCACTTATTAAATCTTCAACCACACTATTTTTTTATTAAACATGAGCATGAAACACATATAATAGAAAGTACATCAACATAATGAACACCAGATTTTTATGTGGAAAACCAAATAAGAGAAAAACCATGGTGAGGGTTAACTCACAATGTAAAGATTATAAATTGAATGCAAAGGCTCACTACCAAAAAGAGGACTCACTATCCAAATACAAAGACTCATTGCTTACAAAGGACTCACTATCTAATGGGGAGGCTCACTACCTACAAATACAAAAGAGAACAAAAGATCCACCACTGCAATTAAAGCACATTCGTAGGATTACATAAACCTTCAGTTCATTGCGTTTAGTACACTAAAAAACTGCTATCACAACTCACTCACACACACTTTTTCTCTTATGATTTGTGGCACACTTTTGTCACTTTGCATCACATTTTCATAAACTCTTCACAATTCAACATGCTTTTATACTATTCTTAACCTTGGAAACTTTCTCCAAGGTTGTCCACAATATATCGTTTCATAAATTCAAATTAGGTCAGAAACTCTAAATTCCTACAGTGGAAAGAAATAAGAGTGGACCAATAAAACATATAACCAATACCACAAATAATATTCTTGAATATCCTACATGCTTTCTTAATTAAATTGTATTCCTTGAATGAAGTTTAACCACTAGGTTGCCCAAACCTAATGAAAACACAATTGAAAAATGATGCACATGCTTCCCAATAATAAGATGACACACAAACACCTCTGCACGCTTCATTATTCATGAAACTTCATCATAGATTTCTTTAGATATGTTCATAGTAAAACAATAAACTCCAATCCCTAAGTACTTTTTGTGAACCAAGATTCCAAACCTGCATAAACACAAGGAACAAACATCATATTAGATCAAATGCAAGTTAGTATCATGATTCCCCAAGAAATCCATTTGAATTGCAAAGGAAGAAGAATGAAATGAAGAACATAAACAAGCATAAACCAAAGATATTAAAACATATTCAAATGCAAAGAATAATCTTAATCTCTTGGGGGAGTTGGTGCCAATTTGATGTGGAAATTGGCCCTTTCCCAACCCCTATGCAAGCTTTGATGATTTGATAAAGATGTGATCCACTTTGTTGAAGATTGAAGTGTGCTCCAAGATGAAAATCTGTATAACCTAGCTAAGACTATGATGAAATGGATAAGAATTGCTATGCTTGAGTATGGATTTGAGTATAATAAGTTTTCTCAAATTGTGGATGCTAAAATGAGGAATGAAGCCTCTTATTTATATATTGACAAGTTGGAGAAATGCCCAAAATGAAGCAATGTGGGACTAACATTCAACCAATGGAAAGGTGCCACTTGTCAAGTGATGGATGAATGAAGGATGTGCACATTTTGATGAATGTGCCCATAAGTGCATAAATTTGAAATTTGAAAATGGTGAAATGACAAGGTGGAGGGAGAGTCAAATGGAGTAATGGCCACTTGGCTCAATACAAAAGGAAATGTAAGATGAAATAAATGCGTTGTTGGAAGGACTAAGTCCACTTGGATTTGAATTCAAATTGGAGAGAATATTCCTCCATTATGCCATGTTGAGAGAAAATAGAGATTTAATAAATGAATTAAATCTATTTTCATCTACAAATGACAAAAGCTAGAGGACAAGACATGAATTAAGATTAAATTAATCAAAGGTTAATTAATTTAATGAAGGATTAGATGATGTGACAAATTTGACTTAGATTTATGGGTTGATTTAAATCAAATATGAGAAGAATATGATAAAAGGATTAATTAAATAAGGATTTTTTATTTAATTAATTAAAGGAGCTAAAGTTACATTAAATCAAATAAGGTTTTAATTTATTTAATTTATTGAGATAGACTTTAGGGATTTAATCAAATAAAATTGATTATTTAATTAAATAGGGATAATTGGATTAGACTGATTGATTTAATTAACAAGAAAGAATGACTTAATCAGATAAATGATTTATTTAATTAAGGGAGGAAAATTGATTAATTTAATCAAATAAGGGTATTTGATTAAATGGTTGGACCAAGGGATGATTTAGGATGAAATGGTGTTAGTAGTAGGGATTAGATGTACAATGTCAATCAACATATTTTCCATGTCTACATTTTGCCCCTCTTTGAAGTAAAGTAATCGCTACATTGGTTCAAAGAATAAAACTGTCTCAATTAAAATTCAAAAATTCTTTAATTTTTTCGAATGCCCCAGTGCTGCCCTAGTGAATGAAGAATTACGCCAATATACTGCCCCCTTGAGAGATCAAGTGAAAATGTTCAATTTGAGGGTTAATTTCACAACAAAGAGGTTCAAGATTAGTTTAGCTCAAATGTTTGATGTAGATAGATTTGATGATGTAGACAGTCATCGGCCATGGGTAGCCTCATACCTACTTTGATATATTACACACACTTGATCCTAATTTGTACCATGGAAATTACATTATTGATGATATAAATGAGATGATTATGATGTTTATATGTAATGGATGATATGATGATGCATGGATGATATGGATGCAAATGATATGATATGACGATGCCTTTATGATTATGTAAATGGATGATAAATGTATGGTTTATGAGATGCTTAGAATAACCAATCTATATTATGCAATGATGAAATGCAATGCATGCAAGATGATCAATGTTTCTTATATGATATGATTAACTGTCATGGTACCATGTTAGTGTGAAAAGCAAAAGATAGAAGAAAATAAGGGATTCCAACAAGACATGAGATGATGATAATGATGATGATGATGATTTCTTGCCAAGGAGTTGTGATTTTCAAAGGACCAATTACCTTATGTTTGATTACACATGTTGGCACGATGCATCAAGATATAAAGAACCAGGATGGCATTGTACCTAGTGTGATGGACTTTGACTTGACAATTAGATAGGAGTATTTCTATTCACACCTAGTGTATGGAACCTTATTTAGAAATGCAGTTCAGATATTCAAAGCATCTCAGACCAAAATATAGAAAGGCAAGGCTTCCCATGTGGTCAACAAGATATCAAAACTTCCTCCCTATATCTAAACAAAACACGTACAACCAAAGTTATATTACAAAAATATCCAACAAGAACAGTCAATAAAAGATAATGATCATTGCCCCATTCCTATCTCTCTAGATCTTTTGATTAGACATCATCGAGAGGTCCTTGGAATGAGCGCAATAAGATAAATCAATAGATAAAGATAAACAAACAAGCTAATGTTCTTCAATACCTCTAGCCAAGACTAAACTACGATGATGCTTGATGTTGATGTCCATTGTAGGAAGGATACATCCTAGGACACGATGATATCAAATGATTTGATATGGGACTAATTGGATGATAGACTATTGACACAAAGAGTTGACCAACTTGTTTACGTACTGACCTAGACTTAAGATTTTGACATTTCGAGTTTTCACTTTTGAACTGCTAGACTTGTTTCTGACTATTTCACCAAAGGTTGGGGATGATGATTGTTTATTGTGAGTGATGCTTATTGTGGATGAAAGCAAGATGAGACATATGTTTTTCTCAAATATTTGGATGTTTTTGATGTTTTTTTAAATGTTTTAAGGTTGTTTTTAGTATTTTCAAGATTTTACAAATGTTTTATTTTCAAATTTGCAATGTTTTGGGGTTTTATGAGATTTTGACCAAGAGACTAACCTAAAGACCTATTCTAAGGGCCTCGAGGGATAATTAATAGATTAGCCTTGCCTACGTTATACAAGCAGAGACCACGTAGTTCGACTAACACAGACTCGATTATTGATGAGATATGAACAGATGGATTGCTAGTTTATTATGACAGACTCCTAAAGGACTAACCTAAGTGTCTTGGGGGATGATCAAAGATCAACCTTGCTTATGTTCAAGGCTTAGAGACTCGTAGGTCGACAAGACGACTTTTTTTTATCTTTTTTTGACTTTTTGACCTATTTTGGGATTTTTATATGTTTTGGATGTTTTGGGATTTTTGTGATTTTCTGATGTTTTTGGATTTTTTGAATGTTTTTGGATTTTTTGCATGATTTTGACGATTTGGATATGGACATGTGTGATGATATTAGTGCTTTGTTTTGGGATTTTGTGTCTTGGGGGCTAATCAAAGATTAACCTTGCCTACGTTTAAGCTTAGAGATGACATACTTTAGACGACATGTTTTTGACATTTTTTGTTTTTATGTGTTTTTGGATTTTCACATGATTTTGATGTTTTGGATATGTGTGATGATATCAGTGCTTTGTTTGGGATTTTGTTGAAAACCAAGCCAGGTTTGATTGATTGGATTGATGGATTGATGATGATAACATTGTTGAGGATACACAACAATGCAAGGATAGTGTTAAGCAACACAAGGATTAGGAAATATTTCCCAAGATGATGATAAACTAATTGGATTTTGATTGATCAAGATTTTGAAGCTTGATTTTGGAACAAAAGTTAGTTTTGGATGATTTGATGTGACACTGACGTGCAAATTAGATGCGACTGATAGTGATTGTTTGGATTGATGTTCAATGAAAGATGAATCTTGATAAAGAATGTCTTCTCATCAAAATATGCCATGGGCTAGTGATTTGGATTTTTGCTCATAAGTGCTTTAACCAGTTTGATTTCATGTTTGCCAATGTTTGGATCACCACATAAGTTGGAGGATATAGATCAAGATTTATTCTTGAAGCAAGATGTGCATATCTGCCCCCAGTGTCTAGCAATGTATGAAATGTCATAGATGGATGCTTGGATAGGTGTGTGGATGTATGGATGTGGTAAGCACACAAAGGATGGCAAGGATTATCTTGTGATAAGATAACATGTTCGAATAGAGGATGGTCATTTGGATAGCACCTCATGGATCAGATACTGCTGGGTGGATGGGATCAATGAAAATGACCCATGCCAAGATGTTTACCATAAGCAAGCATAAAGTGTGCACCAAACTTTGTCAAGATCAAGATAATGTGGAAGATGGATGAAAAATGGATTAGATCAATGGTTTATGGATGAATGGATTTATTATGGATAATATGGATGAAATGTTGGATTTATTATGGATGAGATAAGATGCTTTCACCTAAACTGGCTCACGTAGATGCTCAAATCTACTGATGACACTTGTTTTCTAGGTTTTCATCATGGTACCTACCCAAAGCACAGCCCATGCAGTTTTCACTAGAGGACAATTTTTTATCTTTACTATTTTCATGATTTTTCTATTTTTTTGATTTTTTGATTCTTTTGATTTTTTTGTATTTTTCTTAAAGATTTTAAGCTCAAGCTGAATTACCTTGTGGTGTTGATGTGGATGCTTCTATCATAATGTTCCAAGATACGTGCACTTGAATGCAAATTTTGAGATTCTTGATTTGCTTTATTGATATCGAAGTTAACTCTGTCTCTATGCACACATCACAATAGAGTGCCTTTTGAATCCTTATGATGAAGGGTGGCTGCCAATACATGGTCAATGTGAGAATTGGATATCATGTGCAGAGGCGTGGATGGAGTGTTCTTAGGGATAAAAGATGGATTGGTTGATAGTTTGGAACCTTTGACTTTCCAAACTTGGGAAGATGAGCAATTATGGGTGAATACGAAAGTGTGTTTGGAATTAGGACCAACTACTTGAGATACTTTGTGTGTTTCTTGAGAAGCTTTTTTTTTATTTTGTGGACATATTTGATGGATACTTTTCCCTTTTTTATTTTTCCCCATAGCTTCTTTGACTAGTGGAGTTTGATAGGGATAATCTTTCTTTGTATTTTTTTGTATCCATGTGTATTTGATTTGTCCATTATGCTCCTTAGCTTCTTCTACTTTGATGACATTCTTCATGGTTTGATTCAAATATTTCTTTTGATGTTGGTCCCAATTCATGGATGGGATGATGGGTGGATGAAGATTCGTGACGTGGCTAGTTGTAGTATTGACATTTATTTCACCGTAAGGAATCTTCATGCTCCCTATGTTGATGTTTGCTTGAGACGCAGTTGGCCCCTATATGGTGGTAGTATCACCTTTGTTCTTTGCTTCTACTTGTTTTAAAATGTCTTGTTTAGTAAGCCTTCTCTAATAAATGGCCACTGTAGATGATGTTATTTCAATTTGCTGCTCTACTGACTTTGGAATATCCTGTTATGTCTAACCTATTTCAGGCTTGAGTGGGTAAGGTTGGATACCTTCATACTTGATGTCCTTAGTCTGAATTTTGGATGTATTCAATCCTAATGTTGATAATTTTGTTTCATTGTAGGAATAAATAACCTCCTCTTTTTGTGTAATAATTTCAGGAGTAAAGGAATCCTATTCTGAATGAAGATCATCTACGTGTCCATCCACAGAAAGCATCTCATGGGTAGATGGAGGACTATGTGATATGTGGATGTGATCATAATTCGTGACATCTTGTATAGATGGGAGAGTGTCCATTAGATCATTGTAGTAGCTTGGAGATAAAAAAATCTTGATCTTGAATGATTTTAGAATTGCTTTCAACATGCTTTGGATCAAGTTCTTGACATGGGTCAATTTCAAAGGATGGATTGCTTACAAATGGTTCTTAGATATCTTCATTAGGCATGAGAAGTGGCTCAATATCCTCTTGATATTTGAGTGGACTTGGATCAAATAGTGAGCTAAGGATTCCTTTGGTATCTATAACCATTAGGTCAAAGGATGTCAACATTTCTTGGAAAGGATCATTGCTAGACTTTGGTGACAAATGTTGATCATGCTTTGGAATAAATTCTTGAGATATGTCCTCTAACTCATTAGGTGTTACAGAGATATTTTCAACATGATCATTGGTTGATGTGTCTTGGATTATGTCAATAGGATCAAATAACTCTAACACTCCTTGAAATAGATGATGCTCTTGATGTATGGTGAGTTGGTCATTGGATGAGGTAGAAACATCTTCAATGTGCTCATTGATGGATGGATCTTCATCATTGTTTTCAACAATTGTGGTGGGGAGATTTTTAATGCTATTGATAGTGGTTGAATCTTGATTATTGTCCCCAATAGTGATTATCTTTTGATCAATAAAGTTTTGGATGAGATTTTTGAGTCGAATACAATTTGATGTTGTGTGTCCCTCTGTTTTGTGAAAATCACAATGGTGCTCCTTGTTATACCCTAGTGGTTTAACTAGGGGTTCTTGATAGTTACCATAGATGGGGAGCTTGATGATATTTTCTAGTACCAATTATTGCATGACCGATTCAATTGGTTTCCCAAGTGGTGTATATTTTCATTTGTTACCCTATGAGACTTGTACTTTAATTTGACCTTGGGGTGATTGATTTTGGAGATGTGGTGATTGATCTTTGGGATGTGGTGATTGATCTTCGAGATGGGGTGATTGGGTTTGTTGTTGATGTTGTTGATCTTGATATACAACCTCTTGACATTGGAGATATTGTTCTTGATGTGGTTGTAGACACAACTCAATGCTTTGATGACATGGTTCAACCAATGGTAGAGTGTATTGGTTTTGGAGTGAAAATGTCTCTTGTCTCAATAATTCAATTAGTTTGGAAAGTGAAGCAATTTGATCTTGATTTTGATCTTGACACCCTTGATGTAGTTGATTTGGATTTTGTTCAAGCGGATTTGGAACATATACTTGTGGTGTTTTCATGGGATTATGGACAAATTGATATTAGAAAATGTTCTAATTTGGGATGATAGTTAGATTTGGTATCTGAACATCATTGTGGTTGGAAAACATATTGCCTTGATTTAGGTAACTTTGATTTTGCATGGTGTTATCTTGACTTGGATCAATACATGGAGTTGTTAACATCTTGTTTGGATTTTGAACAACATTTTTATGATTTGCAAACATATATATCCCAAAGTTTACCAACTGTGGATTTGAAATGTTCATGTTTGGAAAACTTGTAATTGGCATGTATGGATTTGGTGGGATGATATTGTTTTGTTGAAGACTCATACATTGATTATTTGGTTGATAGATTTGTAGGTTTGGACTTCAATGATTTAAATCTTCCATTGGGAAAGGTGTTCCAAAATTTAGATTGGGTAGGCTCACATTTGTTGTGCCATTGAGGTTTGTAGGGGATAATGATGCCATGTGTGGATTGCATAAATATGATTTTTGATAATCAATCAACATTGTAAGGCCTTGATAGTTTGGTTGACTTGGATTACTCATGATGTATGGATCAAGTTTATATTCCATGTTCTTCTTGTGTTTTGATCTTGTTACAAAAGTGACCTCTAAGGTGTTTAGGAACAATGATGAGATGAAAGATGAAAGAGGTGAATGATATGGGTGTTGAACTTTTAGGAACCTTGGAGGGATACTATACTTTTGGACTTTTGGATTTTTGATTTTGTATTTGATTTGGATTTTTATTTTGACTTGATTTGGATTTGATTTTGATTTTGATTTTTTGATTTGGATTTGATAATGAACTCATAAACTCCAAGAGGTTAGATGTTTTCTTGGAATGAATTTTTACACAAGGTGATAATTTAACTAAGTGTATGAAGAAGGATTCATCTACACACACCTAGTCAAAGAAGATGATTTTGTTTTGATTTCAAGAGGATTTTTCCAAAAGTCTAGTATGAATGTTTTTTCCAATGGTTCAAAAGTTGTTTGTGAGATGGGTTTTGATTGATGTTTGAGATGGAAGAAATGATTAGTTGTTTGATCCTAAATGAACCTAAGAACTTTGTTTACAAGGCCAAGGTTTTGAAGAACATGCTTTTCTCTAAGAGTACTTCAAACCAAAAGATCAATGTTTGCTCCAAAGACCATAAGAAAAAAGATAAACAAGCACATTTGTGGGGTTCAATTGATGCCATCTTGATTAATGAGTTGCTTTTACCGCAAACACTTTCTTGATTAGATTTTCAAACTAGATGTCTAATGTCCTAATTTCTTATTATCCCACAAAGTGTGTTATGTAGAAATCAAGGAAATTAAGGAAAAAGTTCCCTATTGTTGACTTTAGTAAGAAAATTGAGATAAGATCCAAGGGTTTAGAAACCTCTAAGGATAAAATCCCAAGGGAAAGCAATAACACATGAATTTGGTCAATTGTATTTGCTTCCTAAAGGGTTTGAAGTTTTGATGACAAATGTTAAATGTTTGTTTCCCAATGTTTGAGAACAAGCAACGTGTTTTGTAACCAAGAACAAGCACAATCCTATGGATATGAAAGACTATATTTGTTGAGTCCCCACTTGGAAAAGTCCAGCTACGATTATTTTTAGCGAATGGATGGATGCTTGAACCCACTAGCTTCCCTCCATGACACTCACTTCTTGGAGTAGCCAAGCATCAGTACCCATGAAACTCCGATGGCATACTTTCCATTTCTACTAAAAACTGTAAAAGTGTGGGCTGGCTTCAGAATGACTGTTCTTGCACCAACAAATAGATAGGAATTTTGGCCTTTCTATAACAAGGCTTTTAATTCATACTTTTTGTTCATAGGAGTTGATCCATCAAGGCAAGAGACCATTGCTTTCCTTCTTATCGGAATCAATAGTGTGATACTAGCCTTTGTTCTAGTACCCACTTTTATATCCCAGTTGGAAATACACTTGGCTTTAGTGTGTTACCAGTTGAGTCATTCCCTTAGGTGAGTAATTTTCCCCCAAGCTAGGCCCTCTAAGATAAACAATAGCGAGAAAACATATCTATAACTTGATCAATCTTTGTTGAGAAACAAAGAGAGAATACACGCGATAGGTTCCACTCACACTCACATGATGTGTTCAATTTTAATCCCAAAATGAAGTGTGGAGGCAATATTTTATGCAACTTAATGTCACCAAAAAGACTTTTGATTCTCAAGATCCCCGTGAAGTGCGAGAGAAGTGCATACACTTTTTTATATGAGATTACTTTGTAAAAAAGACTACAAAGCACAAAGGACACATGTTCATTTTAAATCCACAAAGCCAAAGTGAATTCCTTTTAGTGCACCAATAAGAAGTGTGAGATTTGATTGTTTAATTGTTAACTTTAAACAAAATCTAGTAAATTTTCCTAAGGTTCTTTTTAATCCTTTTGTCTTGTTCTTTTTAGAGCCCAAATTGAAATCTATTGAGTCCTAAAAGCTTGAAGAGAAAATCCTTAAACTTGGAATTATAATTGCTTCCAAGAGTGTCTAAAGACACTTGATACAATAGAGGAATGATGTAAGAAGAAGCTTTGCTTTTGTTTCCTCCTCTCCTTTTTGATTTCCTAAGCTGCAAAAGTGCTCAAAATTTTAGATGAGATCAAGAAATAAGAGGATATATGGGTTAGATGAATCATTAAGCATAAAAATCCTAAAACTTAGGCCAATTTATAATGTGATTTGAATTTAGATGTAAAATTGAAAATTTTAAATCCATAAAAGTTAATAAAAACCTACACCATTGGATAGCTTACGAAATTCTACCTCATTTTAAAAAATACCTCTGTATGACCAGGATATCATAATTTTAATACTAACTATAAAAGCACTAAAATAGTGTGCAGAAGTGCTAAAAGAATGTGTAGAAGCACTAAAAGATGTGCAGAAGCACTAAAGATGTGTAGAAGCGCTGAAACAGTGTGCAAAAGTGTTGTAACAGTGTGTAGAAGTGCTATAATAGTTTACAGAAGTGCCAAAATAGTGTGCAGAAGCATCGAAAAAATGTGCAAATGTGCTATAATGAGGATTAACAAACAAAACTGTCAAAAAATAGCAATTTTTTAAAAAAATGTGTCAAATTTGTAATTCAAGCCCTCTTAGTGCCAAAATGTGAACCAAGATTCCAAACCTGCATAAACACAAGGAACAAACATCATCTTAGATCAAATACAAGTTAGTATCATGATTCCCCAAGAAATCCATTTGAATTGCAAAGGAAGAAGAATGAAATGAAGAACATAAACAAGCATAAACCAAAGATATTAAATCGTATTCAAATGCAAAAATTGACTCTTAATATCTTTGGGGAGTTGGTGCCAATTTGATGTGGAAATTGACCCTTTCCCAACCCCTATGCAAGCTTTGATGATTTGATGAAGATGTGATCCACGTTTTTGAAGATTGAAGTGTGCTCCAAGATGAAAATCTGCATAACCTAGCTAAGACTTTGATGAAATGGATAAGAATTGCTATGCTTGAGTATGGATTTGAGTAATACTAAGTTTTCTTAAATTGTGGATGCTAAAGTAGGGAATGAAGCCTCTTATTTATAGATTGAAAAGTTGGAGAAATGCCCAAAATGAAGCAATGTGGGAATAACATTCAACCAATGGCAAGGTGACACTTGTCAAGAGATGGATGGATAAAGGATGTGCACATTTTGATGAATGTGCCCATAAATGCATAAATTTGAAATTTGAAAATGGTGAAATGACAAGGTGGAGGGAGAGTCAAATGGAGTAATGGCCACTTGGCTCAATGAAAAAGGACATGTAAGATGAAATAAATGCCTTGTTGGAAGGACTAAGTCCACTTGGATTTGAATTCAAATTTGAGAGAATATTCCTTCATTATGTCATGTTGAGAGAAAATAGATATTTAATGAATGAATTAAATCTATTTTCATGTGCAAGTGGAAAAAGCTAGAGGATGGGACATGAATTAAGATTAAATTAATCAAAGGTTAATTAATTTAATGAAGGATTAGATGATGTGACAAATTTGACTTAGATTTGTGGGTTGATTTAAATCAAATATGAGAAGAATATGATAAAAGGATTAATTATATATAAGGATTTTTTATTTATTTAATTAAAGGAGTTGAAGTTACATTAAATCAAATAAGGTTTTAATTTATTTAATTTATTGAGATAGACTTTCAGGATTTAATCAAATAAAATTAATTATTTTATTAAATAGGGATAATTAGATTAGACTAATTGATTTAATTAACAAGAAAGAATGAATTAATCAGATAAATGATTTATTTGATTAAGGGAGAAAAATTGATGAATTTAATCAAATAAGGGTATTTGATTAAATGGTTAGAGCGAGGGATGATTTAGGATGAAATGTTGTTAGTAGTCAGAATCAAATGTGCAATGTCAATTAGTATATTTTCTATGTCTACACTTTTCACAAGATCATCTGAACTATGCAAACCTATACTGGAATATAGAACCATGACTTCCTAATTACCAAACTCCAAACCTCTTTTCCAAAGCATAGGAAAGGCCTTCACAAGACATATCCCAGATTTGCATGATCTGAAATGAAACAGCAGAGGACTGCGGAGCAAACATATTTCTCCTAGTTCACAAAACACTAACTTTGCCAATAGAACACACATACTGGTGGACACAACTTTCACATACCATCTCACCAGAAGGTGAAACTTAGCATATGTTATGATGAAAATACCAACAACACACCTTCAAATCCATACAAGCATAGGATCAACACATGAGAAATGTAGAGCACATACTAGAGTACATTTTGAACACATTTTCATCACTCTAACTTCTTTTCTATATTATTTTTCTCAAAATCACTTGGAAAATTTCATCAAACCAACATATCTGCAACACCATAAAGATAGCTCCATGTACTCACAACATTTCACTAGCATCTCAACTATACATGTACAATCTACAACATACTGAATTGTGTTGACATCAATGACAATATTAATGACAATAGCACCAGACTAGCTCATACTTGCAACATTGCATAACTTCACAATCCATTTGATCATCACAACCAGTTTCCAATTAACACTATTGAATCTCTGCTCATTCATCATATCAACTACAATCTGAGAATCGGATTCACAAATAATTCTCTTCTAACCTAGTGAACAACCCCTTTCAGTAGCATGAAAAAATAGCAAGAGCCTCCATGAGATTATTAGATTGGTGACCCTTATAAATAGAAAAGAAAAAAACCACCCAACCATTACTGTCTCAAACCTACAAGCTCTATAATTATAATCAACTTTATTTAAATTGATAATAAATTATCCATCCATTTGAATAAACCTTTATATTCTATATATCTTTTTTTCCATTATATTAATTGATTTTATGACCATAAGAATCAACTATTTATTCTCTTTACTTAATCATAAGTGTTCCTTGGCCCTAAATTTCATGATGTTTTGGTTCCTCCTTTTGTTATCAACTTAGTATTCTTTTCACTAGTCAATATCTTACTAAAAGCTTCATGTGTAATCTAATCATTACAAATATACTATTGCTAAAAAATCGTGGACACAAAAATATGCATAACTTTATATAGAAAAGCATCAATTGAAATATACATTATCATTAATGATCCCTATCTCGATCTTATCTCTTTTTAATTCATCAACTTAAATATACATTATCATTAATAAACTCTATCTTGATCTTATCTCTTTATAAAACACAAATTATAAATTTGGCAATATATGACTTGATGTCATAACCCATCCATTCAAGAATTTTAGTATTGCCCTTTTTTTTTATTTGTAAATAAAAAAAAATCTTCTTTATCCAATTAAGTAAACTATGTAATGTGTACACAAGATAAAATAAATCTTTCATACTCTTTTCTACTCCATTTGTGATTCTTTATAGCACTTATAAGTTTATTGTTACACTAGAATATTAGTTCTTTTCTTAAAGTGTCAATTTTACTATAACTTTTGATATTACCAATTATGGAGATGGTAGTATAAGATCCCTTCCATTTCTTTGAAACCTTAAATAATTATTTCAACCACAAGGAAATAAATTATCTTCACCTTTTCTCCTTTTGAGTATACAACTAATTAATTCTATAATTATTTTGAAATCATTATTTACTTGCATGTCCATGTCATTAGAGAGAATTATAATATTTAAGATTTTATTTTCCTCTTCTTGCACCTTGGCCATCTAATACATTAAACTAGATAATCTATCCCTATATAAATTACCTCTTCAACTTCACTCTATTTATTTTATGTCTCATTGGCTGAAGATGGTTCTCTAATATCCTCTTACAATTGAAATACCTCATGTACCATGGTTTCCCATAAAAAATATTTTTCATTAAACATAGGTTACAATAACATTTATTTTATTTTAGAGGAAGATCTAAAAATACTAGTTCAAGATCTTTTTGCATAACTTCCTAGTTTAATTCCATTTAGGTGATCTATTCCACATTCTTTGTACCTTCCTCATCATCTTCTTTATGAAAAGTGTCAATTCTTTTCTTAAAGCATGCCACTTTTTCTATAATTTTTGGTGCTACCAATTATGCATATGGTATTATAGAATCCTTCCATTATTTGAAAACTTAAATAATTATTTCAACCACAAGGAAATAAATTATCTTCACCTTTTTCCCTTTTAAGCATACAACTAATTAATTCTCTATTTTTTAAAAAATATTTATTTAATTGCATGTCCATATCATTAGAGAATTATAATATTTTAGTTTTTCTTTTCCTTTTCTTGCACCTTGGCCATCTAATACATTAAACTAGATAAGCTCTCCCCATAGCAATTACCTCTTCTACTTCAATCTATTTATTTTATGTCCTATTTGCTGAAGATGGTTCTCTAATATCCTCTTACAATTAAAATACTTCATGTACCATGGTTTCCCATAATTTTTTTTTTTTTTGAATAAATGTAGGTTACAATAACATTTATTTTATTTTAGAGGAAGATCTAATATTACTAAGATATAATAATATTCCACATTCTTTGTACCTTCCTCATCATCTTCTTTATGAAAAGTGTGTTCTCAAAATATATATCTTTATTGTCATTTTATTTTTCTTTCTCCCTCTCTTTCCTTTCTTGTTTTCCCCCTTATTTTGAAGTTTTCCTTTCTTCTAGTCCCCTAGGTATGACACTTGTTTTAACAAAAATAATTGTGTAGTGTTTTTTCTTTATCTCACTATAAGGTAGGTAATTGTAATCCTAATTAGAGCTTATGGGTGGGGATGACAATGTTTTCTGAAGTTGCAATTGTGCATGCCTCCACAAGTTAGGGGAAACCCTGGTAGCGACATTGCATGTTATTATTTGTGAGTTTAGAGCTATGTAAGGGGTGTCTAGAAGGGATTCAACTTGGCTAGGGAGGTTTGCATTTCATTTTTCTGCTAAATTTTTTGTTGTTTATTTCCTTCTCTACCATGTGGTGTGGTTGAGGTGGGGTTTTTTAATTGTATGTAGTTTTTTTTATAATTTCTTCTTAATAGTTTTGGTGGTGCTATGATATCTAGTATTGAGGCTTATATTTCTTTGTGGCCTCATATTTGTAATGGAAAAATTGGGTGCTTCTTGGAGTTTGATGGATTTTCATGGAATGGATTGCGCAGATCCCTCTACTTCATCGTATGTAAAGGCTACAGATCATTTAAATAAAGTTTCAGTTAGAGATAGTTCTTTTTTTGAGAAAGGATTTTCCAAAATATAGAAAAGTGAACGGTTTTTTGGAAAGATTCCAGGATCATCCTATCTTGGCGATTCAACCTGAGTCTATCTTAGAGGACATTTCCTACTTGAGCAATCATGCTCTAATTTATGAATTTATGGGTCTTCGACCCTCATTACCAGATCTTCAATCTTGGGCTCATTGAACTTAGAACCTTGAAGGGGATATGGAGATAATGATGGCTACTAATAATTACTTTTTGGTTGTGTTTACATGCATGTGGAAGACCAAAATAGGACTTTTGAGGGAGGGCCCTAATTTTTTAATCAAATTGGTCTCTTTATGAAACCATGTCATGCAAGGTTTAATTTAGTTGAGGAGCTACCTTCAAGGGTTCTTGTTTGGGTCTATCTTCCTCAACTTCTGATTGAGTTTTGGAGAAGTGACATTTTCCACATGATTTCTCTTTTCCTTGGCAAGCTGGCTGGTCAAGCTCACAAAACTCTTGATAAGAAGGTAATCTCTTATGCTTGAACTAGTGTTGAGATATATTTAAATAATATATTGCTAGATTCTTTGGAGATATGTAGTGGTTCCTCTTCTTGGATTCAACACCTCAATTTTGAAACCCTTCCTTTCAAATGTTGTCTTTGTCATGGGAATTTATGAAGAAAATGTCCATGATTCAATCAAGCAACTACTATAGCTAGGTATCCCTCCAAATTTGTTCCTATGAATGATAAAGGGAAGGATCCTTTGGTTGAGGGGGCTATGGAAAAAGAGGGATTTGTTCCTGTTAAGCATCAAAATAAAGGGATAGGCCAAAAGAGAACTCTTAAGGATAGAAAAAATGATGAGATCTTTAATTAGTTCAAGGCTTTGGAGGATTTAATTCATGAAGAGGGAATTTCAGATGTGCTTCCCTCCCACAGTGGATCCTTAGAGGTGGTTTCATATTAGGATAAGTAGATATTAATCAAAATCCATCTCTGATGACTTTGTAGGATGGTCAGATGGAAAGAAATTTTCCTCCCCGATTGCAAGATCTTGGAGTGGCTTTGGTTCCTAAGAATGATGGTGGCTTAGAAGTTTCTATTCATTCTTTGGTGGATGGGTCTTTTGATTTTAGTAAACATGGTGGGGTTGTTCATGCTCTAGGTTTGTAGAAAAAGACCATTAAAAAGAGGCCTCTAGAGAAATTGTCTAAGGTGGGATGCAAGAAATACCTTGAGAAAGTTAAATTATTAGGTGAGAGGTTGGTGGATTTTGGGTTGGTGAAACCCTGAGATTCCCATTTCTCTCATTCTCATAAATTATTATCATTTCTTGGAATGTGAGGGATATGAATAACATCCCTAGACAAAAGGTTATTCATGAGATGACTAGATATCATTCTCTCGATATTGTCATTATTCAAGAAAATAAGTTGACAATGGATAACATGTTGAATATTGCTTTTAGTGTCTAGCCTAGTGGCTATTAATAACATTTTGTTTCCACAGTCCATGATCATTAGTAATCAAGATTTCTGGATAAAACTATGTGCGATTTTTTTTCATCAACGTTTCAGATCATACTCCATGATCCATCATCAGGATGATTAGCAGATAGAGAGAGACATGAAGAATAGATAGCAGACTTGGATAGAAATAGGGGAGAGGGTGGTGAGGGAAGGTTGTGAGGCACGTAAACCAAAAAGATGAGAAAGTCAAGGGGAGGAGAAGGATAATGGGAGAAAATTGCAAAGAAGAAAATTAATGAGAGAACCTAGAAGAACACATAACTAATTCAAAAAAAGGACATAAGAACCTTTAAATTAAAGAAAAGATCACATAATCAAACAAAGAAAATCACAAATGAGAGGGGAAAAAAATTCAAAAGAGAACACTAGGATAAAAATAGACATCAAAGTAAACAAAAGAATTGAAAGGAGAAAGAAAGAGACAAAGGAAAATAAAAATTAAGAAAAAGAACATGAAAATAAAATTCAATAAGTGAAAGATACAAGATTAAGAGAAAATTAATAGGAGACACAAAAGTAAAAAACACTAAGTGAAAAAGACAAATTTAAGAGACGTTTTCTAACCTCAAATAAAATATCTCAAATCTTAAAATAAAACATAAAAAATGACAAATTTAAGAGAAACTTAATATATAAATGTAATGTTTACAAATGTTATATAATTCTAAGGGGTTTCTAAAATCCAAAGAAAATTATTATGTTTAAATATTATATAAATTTAATATGAGGTAAATAAAATAATTATACATAAATAAGCGAAAAAGACAAGTTTAAGAGAAAACATAAAAAGGTTTGATGATTCTAAACAAAATAAGGGAAAAAATAGATTTAAGAGAAACTTAATAGGAGACATAAATTATAAAAAGAAATTGATCAATTGATATTTAGACTAGATGTTTAGCCTAAATATCTAACACAAATAAAATACTAGCCTAAAATAAAATATCTTAAATCTTAAAATAAAACAAAAAACAAATTTAAGAGAAACTTAATATATAAATATAATATTGTTAGTGTGTTGTTGCCCTCAGTAGTTCTAGTGGTGTGCCTTGTTTTTGGGATCCAAGAAAGGTTGCTCCTTTGTGGTGGGTCATGAGTAGCTCTTCAATCTCCATGATTGCTTCTAGTTTTGAATCTAGTGAATCATTCCTTTTCACTAATTTTTATGTTGCTATTGATCTTCTTGGTAAATCTCAACTTTGGATTCATATTAATTATGTTTTGTCTCCTTCTCCTCTTCTTCCTTGGATTGTGGCAAGTGACTTTAATGTTTTTTCTTGCTTGGAGGAGAAGAGGGGGGGTATTTCCAGGCCCTTATGCTTTCCTTCTAAGGGACAACATGCATTGTCTGAATTTAATTGATGTGAAACCAAATAATTGTACCCTCACTTTGAATGATCATAGGTGTGGAGATGTTGCTATCTTTGAGAGGCTTGATAGGTTTTTTGACTCTTATTTTTGGGTTGGTGATAGTTGTGCTACAAGCTTTGAGACCTTGGATTATAGGGTTCTACTCACTAGTCTATTAAACTTTCAATTTTTCCTTTTAGATTTCATAAGAACCCTTCTTACAAGTTTCAACTCATGTGGTTATGAGATATTTCACTCCATGAGTTGATGATTTATTGGTGGCATATAAGGTGGAATGCAAATGGTACAACTATGTATACCTTTGTTAAAAGGTTGAAGTATTTGAAATATAGACTTAAGAAGTGGAACAAGCAGTGTTTTGGGAAACTTCATCATAATAAAATGACAGCCTAGGCTCATTTGGACTCTATCACTCACCAGATTAGGGATCTTGGTCTTTTGATTGAGTTCAATATATAGGAGGTAATGAAAACTAAGGTGATTGAGGAATGGGAGTTGAGAGAGGATATCTTTTGGAAACAAAAGTCTCATATTGATTGGCTTCAAGAGGGAGATAGAAATACTACCTTCTTCCATAACTCTATTGTTGCTAGGAGAAATGCAAATCTTATCACCTCTCTCATTGCTTTGGCATGAACTAAACTTTCTTCATGAGTGGAGCTTTCTCAATAGGCTTCTCAGTTCCTTTCAGCTCTGTTTATTGAGGATTTTCCCCTTGTGAGTATAGTGGAAAATTATATTCTTGCTTGAATTCCTTCTTTGGTTTCTGATGAGATGAATAGGTTTCTTTTTTTGGCCCATCTCTCTGCAGGAATTGGAGACTATCATATTTCAAATGAAAAGGTAAATTCCTTGGCCCAAATGGTTTTTTTGTTGAGCCTTTTTCAAGTATTTTTGGAGATTATTAAGGCTGATCTCTTGGAAGTAGTTCAAGAGTCACGGTGGAATAAGAATTTTTTTAAGGTAATGAACTCCACTTTTCTTTCTCTTATTTCAGAAAGGGAAGGTGCTTGTTCCATGGACCAGTTTCGACCCATTGCTATTTCCAATGCGGTTTATTAATTTATTACTAAACTGATTATGAAGAGGCTTAAGCCTTAGGTTAATTATTTGATTTCCAATGAGTAGGAGGTTTTGTTGCTAGAAAAAAAATCTTGGATGTGGTTGTAATTACTACTGAGGCCATTCATTCTATGGTTATCTATAAGGAAAATGATTTTTTTATTAAATTAGATATGGATAAATCTTATGATAGAGTCAAATGGGCCTTTTTTTATAGAAGTTTCTCTTGGTTTTCAGATTTGATAGAGAGTGGGTTGATTGGATCATGAGTTTTGTGAATTCTACTTCCTTTTTGGTTCTTATTAATGGGAAACTTCTAGAGTTATTTGGAGCTTCTAGGGGTCTTTGACAAGGGGATCCTTTGTCCCCTTATTTGTTTATAATTATGGTTGAGGAGCTAAGAAGATTTATCAAGTCTTGTGTTAGGTAAGGGCTGATCTAGGGGTGGAGTTAGGGTAATAGTTTGTCACCTCTTTCTCACCTCCAATTTGTTGATGATATTTCCTTAATGGGCATGGACAAAATAAATGAAGCAGTGAAATTAAGGAAGGATTTGGATACTCATTTGGCTGCCTCTAATAATTTAAAGATTAATGACTTGAAAAGTTTTCAATTTTATTCTTTAATATGCCTTAGCTTATTTAGTTTAAGATTGCTAAAATTCTTTGATTTTAGATTGAATCTCTTCCTTTGATCTATTTTGGGATTCCCCTTACTATGATTTCTCAACCAAAGATTTTTGGAAGGATGTTTTGGATAAGTTCCATAGGAGGGTTAGCCATTGGACTCACAAGTGGCTTTCTTCTACTAGGCATGTGGTGCTACTCAAATTTGTGGTTCAATCTCTTCTTATTTACTAGTGTGTCAGGTTGCTCCCACTAACTTTGTTACAGAGTTTGATGTTCTCGCTCATCAATTTCTTTGGGTGGGTAATTTTATTAATTTGAAGTGGAGTCTAGTTATGTGGGATTCTATTTGTAGGTCAAAACAAGAGGGAGGTCTTGGGCTCAAGTTTTCTAGTTTGAATGGTGAGGGTTTAGTTCCTGAGTTATAATAGTGATGGTGCATTAGCTAGGATTAGGATTGGGCTAGAATTCTCACTCATAAGTATCTATGTGGGGTGAATTCCTATTATGTGCCTTGGTATAGTTTCCTTGGTAAGGGGTCTATGATTTGGGATACCCTCAAAAGAGGGGCTAAGTTGATAAAGGAGGGTCTTTTCTAGATTATCAATAAGGGTTTGAAAGATCTTTTTTGGTATGATTCTTGGGAAGGTTATCCACTATTATATCTATTTTTCCATCTTCTCAACCTCTTTGTGATGGTTTGACTGAAGCTTGTTGGACTAAGGTGGAAGAATTCAAAACTATTTAGGTCTTGGGTTAGGTGGAGGTGTTTTGTTGGAAGAATCCTTAGGAGTGGCCTCCAAGAGTTACTGTATAGGCGAGACAAGAGCTTACTAGTATTTTGGTTGGTAGGATGTGAAATTCTCTTAAGGGGAAGGATATTTTGGCCTAGGGTCTAGATTCGAAAGGAAAATTTTATGTTTCCTCTTGGTATATGGAGCTAGATAGATAATTGTATGGGAAGGTTGGGGTTCCTTGGTGGAAGCAAGTTTGGAATAAATTTTCTTGGCCTTAAGTGTAACTTTTTCTTATGGTTGGTTGTAAAAAATAGATGTCTTACATGTGAAAATATGTTGAAGAGAGGGTTCCAAGGTCCTTCCATTTGTGTTTCATGTAATAATAGTGAGGAGTGTTCTTCACACCTCTTCTTTTAGTTTCCTTACTCTAGGGAGATTTGGCATCTCTAGTGGGGAGTTTGGGAACATGATTGTGTTTATGACTCTTCTTTGTTAGTGTTTTGGGAAAGTTTTTGGATACCTCTTTCCAAGACTACTTTTCTTTAGATTGTTTGGGTTATTAGACCTACTTTTATTATTTAGAATCATTGGTTAGTAAGAAATCAAAGTATTTTCCAAGATGTGAAGTTGGTGGGCGATCATTTATGGGGGAAGATCATCAATAGGATCCAAGAGGCTATCTTAGCTAAATGTGACCTTTCAATTTATGTGGATCTTAATGATTTTATTTTTTTCAAGAATTTGAACTTGGTGGATAGAGGTTCTAGATTCTCTACTAGTAATGATCCTTACTAGGTCAAGAAGAAGATTCATTGGGAGGTGTTAGCTCTCAAAAAGGCAGGCGGAATGCCTCAAGAGGCTGCCAATCTCTTGGTATGCTTTAGGGTAATAGACAAAGCCAAATGACTTAAGCTTTCTACTCTTCAAGTGCTATTAGACCTAGGCGGGTGTACCTATATGAATGAAGCAGACTTAATGTGCTTATCTTTCTTGCAATGCTTTGTCCACAATGGTAGATGGAAGTGAACAAATGAAATCAAATTTGGTATAAATCATATAGTAATCATCTAATCTAAATCCTAATATGTTTAGTTAACAGATGTAAAGAGAATGAATGAATCTAAATGGTGAAAAGTGTAGAGACTAGTGCCTTATTGGGTATGCGGAGTCAAATGAAATAGAAATGGAAAACTTATCCTGGCAGAAACTCACATTTTTTGGCATATGTTTTGTTTATAACTTGTATAAACATGCAAGAATGTGACTACTAAGATCTTCTTTAATAATCCAGATGAATTTCCCTAATTACTGTGTTCAACCAAAATGATTTAATCTCTCCTTGAAAGAACCAATCAATTAACCACATAGATACAACAAATGTGCATTGATAAACTGAATATAAACTTGTTCTATCAATTTAAACAACTAGAAATCATCAATCTTGGAGACAACTTAGTAATAATTTCAATAAACTCAATAGACAATTGACACTGGTAGAAATGAACTACCACATCAACTAATTTTCATTGAAATCTCCATTTTGAAATCATGCATCATAGTCTCTGTTCTGAGAATTTTATTCTACTGTCTAATCTCTAACCTAATCTAATCTGATCTAATATTTCCATTCACAATCGAGAATGAATATTTATACATCTATATCTGAAGAGACACAATGCTTCATATTCCATGTCGGCGAGTAATAGTATTCGGGCATTCACATGTCGTCCAACAGTGTTTGAGCCTTTGTTAATCATCTCAAAGACATTCGCCGAGACATCCCAAAGTCATATCGATCCAAATGTATCGCCGTCAGTCATCCCTTTGGTCTTTTGTGTTTCGTTGTAGCATTCTGTTGTCGAGGAGACATCCCACAGATCATATTATGTGTTGTATTTTCCAGTCGCTGAGATGCAAGCATTTTCTCACCAAGATGTGTCCTTCATCTGCTTCGCTGTGACCTTGTGATGTCGGGGAGACGTCCCATAGATACTTTATGTCTTACTGAAATTCATCCTTCCATCTTGCATGTCACTGAGACAATTCATAGTCGGGGAGATGTTTCATAGAACATCTTGTGTCTTACCGAAAGTTACCTTAAGTTCACATTTTGTCACTGTGACATAATCACTTTCTCACTGATGCAACAATATGTTGGTGTGAAATGCATGTCGGCAAGACTGTATAGCTTCACACCGAAAACCCTTGATATAATCCCCTTTTGTGCTCTGTCAGTGAGACCGAAGATATTCGGTGAGACGTCACCCTGAAATCCTTTGGCTTGCCAAAATATATATCCTTATCTCCGGTCGGAAAGACATAAAATGATTGGTATGACTTTACTCTGAAGATCTTTTAGTTTGGCCGGTAAGCCTCCTCTTGCATTGGTCAATGAGACATGACTCATTCGGTGAGACCACATACCGAATACAAAACTCCTGCCGATACATTGTTCAATGTGCTAGTCGATGAGACCTGAAGAGTTTGTCAAGACCTCATTCTGACAGTGGCCCTCTTGCTGATATGAATCTTCAATCACCGAAACAACATGCTATGTCCTACCAATAGCCGCTTGTAGGTAAAATTCAATCACTGTGACATCACAGAAGTCTTGCCTATAGGCTACAACAGTTGCAATTTGAAAAAAAATGCACTATGAGCTAGGGAAAACCTGAAATACTCAAACCTAGATGGATTTTATGGGACAATATAGGTAAAATGTGAGAAGAATGTTATGACGAAAGGCCCTGTGCATATGGTGATGATTATTTTGGAAACTCAGGGGTATGAAAACTTGTGAAATTATTCAAAATTTTACAGTTCCAACAGTGGCCCCATCTGGGGATGAATGATTGTGAGATCATTGCAAGGATCCAGATCTTTGGGTGAGCAGACCAAACATAAGATGATGATTAGTGAGAAAAATGGGAATGGAAATGGATGTGAAATGGAAATGAACAAAACCCTAAACTACTGTGCATGGAAAATACTTTTTAAGAGGACCATAAAGAATTGTCCATGCACTGGCAACCCTTAATCCTCTGTGTTTCAACTTCATCTGTCTTGAGTTGCAATGGTCTGAAATCCAACCCATAAATGATGGCCCAAGGCCATCCAAAAGAAAGGCCCATACTTTCCTTTGTCAAACACTTGGTTTTGCCTTGAGTTCATCAGATTCTTCTTGAAGACATTCTTGCAATCTTCCTTGTCATTGTTATCGAAAGTTTTTAGAGAATCATCATGCTCAGCTTGGCCCAAATTCCCTTCATCATTCTGTAATTCAAATTCTCCAACATCATGGGGTAAATCTCTATTGTCTCCAACATACAAAGTATATGCATATTCAATGCAAAATTTCTCATTATCTTTATGTATTATGAAACACTCTCCCAACTGTATTGAAAATTGACCATCAAAGTGCTTCTCTTGAGAATCAAAAATTTATGTCATATCAACACTGTTTGAGACATACAAGTCTAAAACCTTTTGCACCTCCTCCAAATCGTCATTTGGAGATAATACTTGATTATGACTCACATATTCAATATCAAGCATATATGAACCAATCAAAGCTGGAATTCTATCATCCTTGGCATGAAAATAAACGTCTTCTCCATATGAGTTAGAAATTACAAAATCACGTACCTCATCTTGAATGGACATAGACTTTTGATCAACTTCAAAGGTTTCACCATCAATTTGAAAACTGCACTGGGTGTCATATGAATCATTACATAGAGAACTTTCACTGTCAAAACAAATGTAAATTGGACATAGGACTTCAGAATCACCTTCATGTGTCCATCTCTGGTATTCAAGAGTTAGCAAATCTAAAATTTGCTCACTCATTCAAGAGTTAGCAAATCTAAAATTTGCTCACTACTAAGTGAACAAGTCTCAACATTTTCATCACTATAGTTATATTCTTCACTTTTGTCATCATCAAAAAGAGGCCCAAGATCATTAGAGAATGAAAAATCAAAAACATTACCAGCACAGTCATTTACTCCATCATTTTGTTTGTCTGAAAATATATCCTCTTTACCATAAAGTGGATTTGAAAATACTTGATATTCATTCTTGGGCACACCTTGGAAAAATATCATCTGATCTCCTTTTAACTCTTCATTGTAAAATGTGTTTGAAAAATTTTGGGAACCATTTTCAGATGTACAAACCTCTTCTTCATCAAATGTTTCTTTGTAGCTTTCAATTGCAGTTAGAGGTATTATATACTCACTATCAAATGAATCAACATTTCCCATTGCTTTTTCCTCTTGATCACTGCAAGAATTACCTTGTTGTAAATCAGAATCCATAGGTTCCTCAAGCTCTTCATCATTGTGACATGATACACAATCCCCTTCCATTTCATTTTCCAATTCATCAACATGGAAATTTTCAAGATCATTATAGTTATTCTCTTCACATGTTGATGTACTCTCCTCCTCATTTGAGCATGTTTCATCCTGATTTCCAAAAGTGCTGCTAGAATCCCTTGATTGTAGATCAAAATCCACAGGTCCATCTTCAAAATCTGAACACTCATTGGATCCCTCATAACATACACTGCTTCCCCTATCACAATCTGTTATGCAAGAGAAATCTCTTGTATCTTCATCTTCCTCATGCAAGCCATCGTATGAACCACATTGACTTGCACATGTCTCATCTTCTATTGGCTGTAGCGTCTGATCAATTTCTCTATACTCATCCATGATATCACCCTTGTCTTCATACCTTTTCCCCTACATGGTATCAATAAATTTATTTACTAGATCAAAGGTATGTTGTTTTTCTGGCCAATAAACTGATTCAGGCTCCCCTGCTCTTACAAATTGTTCAACAAACATGGCCCTTGTATGCCTACAATGAGAAGGTATTTGCATACAAATTTTCATCATTTTATTGTACAGAGAAGTCAAATCTTCTCCTTCATACCTCCTTATGTCAAGAAATGCATCAAAGGGGTAAATTCCATATTCTTATTTTGTGATGGAGTCCTGACTTTGAGTATACTCATCTTCTTCTGCTTCAAATTGTTGATTATGGCATACATATCGCTGCAAGTTCTAATTTTCTTGAATCTCTAATAACCCATGGGAAGCCCAATTTGGTGCAGACAGATTTCCATATTGCTCGAGAAATTGATCCTAAAATCCTTGGAGAGATTTAATAGAAGCAAATGGTAGGCTATTAAACCAATCCCTATCTTCATCAATAAGTGACATCAGAAATAACCTCATATGTAAATCCTCATATGGCACATCTAAGTCTTTGATGAAAGCATTGAAGCTCCTTAAATGATCTTCAACAGTGATTGCGCTACTCCCTGTAAACTTAGGGACAAGGCTTCTCCAATTGATATCCATTGGGTAAGGGTATAATTGAAACCCTGCCAGGTCGAATTTTCTGATCATTGTTATGTATTGATGGGGAGGGTTGGGTGGATACTGATATTGGTACATCAGACTATTGTGTTGTGTATGATGATGTGGGATATAATGCTGACCATGAGGTGGCAGTGTATTTGTATGTTGTGTGGGAATATGAGGAGGATGATTTGGTTGTCTATATTGATTCCCTAGTTGATGGTGAGGAAACCTTGGTGGATTAGAAGGCCCAACACCATTACTATACTACTTATGAGGTGGTACATACCTTGGGGGGTAGTCAACTTTCTGAGCAGTAATTTGCAATTCAGCTTTTAGTTCTTCTATCTCCATCCTCTGAGATTCAAATAGTGCTTTAACTTCCTCATAAGTTAAAGATTCATAATCATCTTGAGGAGTATCATGATCAATAGGTCCACTCTGATTACCTTCCATTTTCATATCATTGTGTGTCCACTTACTGCTGCCATCAGGAGCTCCAATATGAAATCCCTTGTATTGAGATCTTCTTTCATTCATGTTTGAACAAATGCAATGTTTCTTTTAGAGTCACCACTCACTTTTTTCAAAAGTGAGAAAAAGTTTGACATTTTGTATTCCCAGTGGAGTCTGTATAAAGTTCCTGACTCTATGATTAAGGCCCTGATTCTGAATGTGTTCCCCAGCAGAGTCACCAATTTGTTAGCTCTCAAAAATGCAAGTGGAATGCCTCAAGAGGTTGCCAATCTCTTGGTACACTTTAGGGTAACAGACAAAGCCAAATGACTTAAGCTTTCTACTCTTGAGGTGATGCTAGACCTAGGTGGGTGTACCTATATGAATGAAGCATACTTAATGTGCTTATCTTTCTTGCAATGCTTTTTCCACAATGGCAGATGGACATGAACAAATGAAATCAAATTTGGTATAAATCATATAGCAATCATCTAATATAAATCCTAATATGTTCAATTAACAGATGTAAAGAGAATGAATGAATCTAAATGGTGAAAAGTGCAAAGACTAGTGCCTTATTGGGTATGCGGAGTCAAATGAAATAGAAATGGGCAACTTATCTTGGCAGAAACTCAAATTGTTTGGCATATGTTTTGTTTATAACTTGTATAAACATGTAATACTGTGACTACTAAGCTCTTCTTTAATAATCCAGATGAATTTCCCTGATTACTATGATCAACCAAAACCTGATTTAATCCCTCCTTGAAAGAACCAATCAATTAACCACATAGATACAACAAATGTGCACTGATAAACTGAATATAAAATTGTTATATCAATTTAAACAACCAGAAAGCATCAATCTTGGAGGCAACTTCGTAATACTTTAAATAAATTCAACAGACAATTGACACTAGAAATGAACTGCCACATCAACTAATTTTCATTGAAATCTCCATTTTGAAATCGTGCATCATAGTCTCTATTATGAGAATTTTATTCTACTGTCTAATCTCTAACCTAATCTAATCTGATCTAATATTTCCATTCACAATCAAGAATGAATATTTATATATTTGTATCCGAAGAGACACAACACTTCATATTCCATGTTGATGAGCAATAGTATTCGGGCATTCACATGTTGGCCAACAGTGTTTGAGCCTTTGTTAATCATCTCAGAGACATTTGCTGAGACATCCTGAAGTCATATCAATCCAAATGTATCGTTGTCAGTCATCCCTTTGGTCTTTTGTGTTTCATTGTAGCATTCTGTTGTTGGGGATACATCCCACAGATCATATTATGTGTTGCCGATATGTGCTCTTTAATGTATTTTCCAGTCACTGAGACACAAGCATTTTCTCACCGAGATGTGTCCTTCATCTGCTCCACTGTGACCTTGTGATGTCGGGGAGACGTCCCATAGATACTTTATGTCTTACTAAAAGTCATCCTTCCATCTTGCATGTCACTGAGATAATTCATAGTCGGGGAGACATTTCATAGAACATCTTGTGTCTTACTAAAAGTTACATTAAGTTCACATATTGTTGCTGGGACATAATCACTTTCTCACCAATGCAACAATATGTCGGCATAACATGCATGTCGGCAAGACTGTATAGCTTCACACTGAAAACCCTTGATAGAATCCCCTTTTGTGCTCTATCGATGAGACCAAAGATATTTGGTGAGACCTCACCCCGAAATCCTTTGGCTTGGCTGAAATATATATCCTTATCACCGGTTGGAAAGACATAAAATGATTGGTATGACTTTACTTTGAAGACCTTTTAGTTTGGATGATAAGCCTCCTCATCCATTGGTCCGTGAGACATGACTCATTTGGTGAGACCACATACTGAATACAAAACTCCTACCAATACATTGTTCTATGTGCTAGTTGATGAGACATGAAGAGTTCGCCAAGACCTCATTCTGATGGTGGCCCTCCTGCCAATATGAATCTTCGGTTGCTGAAACAACATGCTATGTCCTGCCGATATCCTCCTATAGGTAAACTTTGATTGCTATGACATCACAAAAGTCCTGCTGATAGGCTACAACAGTTGTAATTTGACAAAAAATGCACTATGAGCCAGCGAAAACCTGAAATACTCAAACCTAGATGGATTTTATGGGACAATATAGAAAAAATGTGAGTAGAATGTTATGATGAAAGGCCCTGTGCATATGGTGATGATTATTTTGGAAACTTAGGGGTATGAAAACTTGTGAAATTATTCAAAATTTTATAGTTCCAACAGGAGGGTCAATGGTGCCCTCCTCCTCAAGGCATTTTGAAGATAAATACTAATCTAGCTCTTCTAGGGGTAATACTAGGAATTCGGGGATTTGTGGTATTAGTAGAGACAATAACAAAGGTGTGGTGTTTTTCTTCTCTATTTATAAGGGTCGTCATTCTAATAATCTCATGGAGGCTCTTACAATTCTTCATGTTGTTAAAGGGGTTGTTCCCCAGGTTGGAAAAGGATAATTTATGAGTTGAATTCATAGATTGTGGTTGATATGCTAAATGATCAAATACTAGATGGTGCTAATTGGTAGCTAGTTGTTGCAATCAAATAGATTGTGAATTTGTGTAGTTCTTTGGAATTTGTGTCTTTTTGTCATATTCCTAGGGAATGGAATAGGGTGGCTGATCTTTTGGAAAAGTGGGCCTTTGAGCATTTGGAGGGGTGAGTTATTGATGACTAGGGACTTCTATCCTAATAGTATTCTTTGTCCCTCCAAAAGTTAATCATGGAGGACAAGCATTTGTAATTGGTTCTTTGGTTTGGTTCCTCTAGGGATTATTTTTGTTGGTCAGTTGGTGGCTCTTTGTGGGATTTTCCCCTATTACTTTGTAATGTTTCTTCATTTCAATAAAATTTTACCCCCTTCTTTTAAAAAATTCTCACAATAAGGTAGAAATTCATTCAAATCCATAGTAATTATAAGAAGAGATTCTTCTTTTTTATTTTATTGAATTATATCTATAATTTTTAGAAATAATTTCTCTTCAGATTTGTACTTGTTCTTTCTCTAGTATGAAAAAAAAGGAAAAACACCAAAACAATGTATTCATTAATTTCATGGCTTCTGCTAACTAGATTTAATTTTCTTATTGCAAAATATAATAGGAAATAGTGTTTCAAGAAAAATCCTTCTCAACATAGTCCATAATATTTTTTTAAATAGCATAGTTTTACTCTATTAACACTAACATGACATTGAATTTGAGGAAGAAGAGGAAATAAAAATTTAGGAGGGGAAGGATAACATTGTTGAAGAAGAAATTTCTAGAGGATTCTGAAGGACTTGAATGGGAGTAGGGATTTGGTAAGGAAAACCTTATTGAGGAGTTAGAGGATATGTAAAATGAAGATGGAATCCACAATAGCCTCGATAAAAAATATGGAAGATAAAATAATGGAAACGCCTAGCTTCTCCCTGCATGATGTGCTCGAAGGTGATGGCGATAATATAAGAAACACTTGATTGCTTTCCTTGAGAAAGATGTTGGTGTAGACATGCAAAATTTGCATCATGCAGTTAATTAGGTCCATTCATCAACATTAATTTCATTTCTAAGGTTATTCATTTAATAAATCAAAAAAATTCAAGTCAAAAGGGGTCAAAACATCCTAATCATCATTAGGCTAATCTAATCCTGATTAAATTAACCTAACCACCCACTTGCACAAATAAATCAATTTATTGATTTATTAAAATCCTTATTTTCTTTCAACATGGCATCTTTGAGGAATATTCCCCACTCAACATTTTTAGAATTTTAAATTTTGACATGTCCCCCACTCAGAATTTTAAATTTTGACATGTCCCCCACTTAGAATTTTAAATTCTGACATATCCCCCACTCAACATTTTCGTAATTTTAAATTCTGACATGTCCCTCACTCAGAATTTTAAATTCTGACATGTCCCCCACTCAGAATTTTAAATTCTGAAAGTCTTACATGTCCCCCCACTCAACAATTTTAAAATTTTAACACATTGGCCAAAATGTGTTCATCCTCAACCTATGACATGATGACAAGTGGCCTCTTTTCATTGGCTTGTTTTTAGTCCCACATTTGTCCCTTTTCTTGACACTCTTAGCATTTGAAAATCTATAAAATAGAGGCTTCATTCTTAATCAAATCCTCCAGAATCTTATCATCTCATCTCCACAACTTCACAATCTTCATGCAAAGTCACTCTCTTCATTTGAGAACTGATTTTGTCCATCTTATCATCACCATTAGCTTATCTAAAGGGGTTGGGAAAGGGCTACTTTCCACATCACAGTAGCACCAATCCCCCTATGAGATGATGCTTGAGTAATTTAGGAATAAATTTCATGCTTATTTCATTTATAATTTTATGCTAGTTTGGTGATGTTATTGTTCCTTTTCCATTTGCTCAACAATTTCATAGGGAGAGTGACTATCTCATTTATTCAATATTGACATATTTCTCCATATTTGTCAATCTTTGATAAGTGTAAGGTTTTACCTCTCACATTTTGGCGAGCAATGTACTTGTTGCATTGGTTTAGTTGGCAATATAACTACTATTATGGATGGGATCATGCAACATGTAATTTTTGGTGTTGTGTCTAGTAAGTCCAATATTAGGAATCTTAATCTTGAGGAAAATTGGGAAAGAATAGGAGATGAATCTAAGGGCTTCATCTAGTAATAGGGTTAAAACGAGAAGGACTAGAAGATGACTATTGACATATTGAAGATGAATTGGGATCTCATTAGCTCATCTAAAAAGTAACTATTTTTTGTCTTTTCTATTTTGGATTCTTTTTGGCCAATGTGTCTTTCCTTTTGCTACTCTTAGGTATGTTTATATGAGGTCTGGATACCCCCCTTTGATGGTTTCTAGTTTTTAGGCCAGTTTGGCCTTTGCTTCTCCATTTGTTTCTCTTAAACTCTTGGGTTCAAGGGCCTTTCCCATGCTTTTAATATAAAAACACTAGATATATTTGTAGGAGAAGAACTAGATCTCTTAGTATAAAAATATTAGATTATCTTGTGCTCGATGTCCTAGAAATAAATTAATCAAATTTTGAAGTACCAGTGATAAACTTTAAAATAAATTCATAGGTTTTACTATACTACCTAAATTTGGATACTATTAGTTTTCTTCACAAAGATGATTGGCATAGGATGATAGGTCTAGAGACATAATTAGATAGAAAATACCATCTCAGATGAGTTACTAATGGCAAATTTAATATAATAAAAAAAAATGAATATATCACTAAGTATTATGTATTGAGAGGTTAATTTATTAATATTATTATTTATTGTGGAAAATATAGTGAAGGGGGTAATGTTTGGGTTTAAGTGACAAGGATTTGGGTAAAAGAATAGAAATAGAAATTTATTCCCCTTTAATTTTTTGTTCATGAAGGACTAAAGAAGAATTTATTATGTTATTTATACAAACAAATCTAAGTAGAACTATTAAATCCTAAGTGCACGTAATGATTCAATTGTTGATATGCCATATAGGAGATATAAGTTTTCTTGGAAAAGAAGGATATGATATGTACACATTGTAGGAAAATATATAAGGTAAAGTGGAAAGGAATCCCTTGTGGAAATTTAGTTGGAATAACAATGATTGCATAGCCTTCAACTTATTTTATCATAATTTTCATTCATGTTAGGTTTCCCCTTTAGCACGTGTTTTAGCTCTTAATAATATCTTTTCTACTCTTATGTACCTTTATTTAGGCTTACATACTTTATATTACCCCTTTAATGTGTTTATAAACTTCTCTAAGAATTATATTATCCTTATTTAAGACATGTTATGTTTGAAGGGTCAAATGCTTGATTAATCTCATCACAAATCAAAATACATTTATACAAGGTGGATATAGTTACAATTTTCTAACTGAGTTAGAAAGTAATATAATAGTTAATACTTAAAAATAACTACTACACTAACTTTACTCCACTTATTACATTGTTCTTACAAATATATCCCTGAAATATTAGAATTTGCTTTGCCAAGGGACCCCTCTTATGGCTTACATAAACAAACTTGTTGATTAAAAAATAGATACACATTCTTGAGAAGATATTCATTTGAAGAAAA
>VDFB02335717.1:0-50735 GCA_007258455.2 Sequoia sempervirens | reverse complement strand
ATCCTATTTCCAACACTTGTAAGGCTTGATGTTAGATGGTTGGCTCCTTGAAACTAGTTGTATGGAATGATCATGATCACTCTTAAAGGAGGAAGTCCTTTAGGCATATCTTCAAAAACTACTAAGTGATGATCAATAGTTGCTTGTAAATATGGATGGGTGGGAGCATTAGTCTTATAGGCTTCTAATGAACATAATTGGGTCATAAATCCATCAACTCCTTTCTTAAAAAACTTCTACATTTGATGAGCACTTATCATTTGTGGGGACTTTACCTTAAGCCCTCTTAGCTCTATTATCTTTCCTTTTGATTGAAATCTCATTAATAGCTCTTTGAAGTTCATCTCAATTGTTTCAAATGTAGTAAGCCATTGTACTCCCAGAATAATATCTATTTCACTCGTGGAGATAACATACATTAGGGAATCAAGGTGATAATCACCCATGGACAATTTAATGTTGTGGAATTTTCTAGAATAACTAACTATATCACCATCTATAATTAGGACACATGAAACTATGGAGATGGATATATAAAACAATTTAGATGAGTAGCCAACTTTTTTTTTGATGAAATGGTGATTACTATTTGAGTTGATCAACGTTGTCACTTTCTGCTTCTTTAAGAAACCCACTACCTTGAGAGTTTATGGGGTGCTAAAACCTAAGAGTGGATGAAAGAAAATGATTTATTGGTAATCATGTGATTCCTCATATAACTCCATATCACCCTTTAATATTGGTTCCTTCTCTTCTTCCTCAGTCAATCCTTCAATATAAAATAATTTATGTTCACTATATTTATATCCTCAACTATATTTGGTGTTACAATTGAAACACAACCCTTTTCTATCTTCTGGACTCGATTTGTTGTGGTGTCAACCTAGTAGGCTAAGGTAATGAATGTGTAGGAGAGATAATTTCTCTTATGTTTACAATGAATTGTCACTTATTAGCCAAAATATTATCCTCAACTTGTCTTGCCATAAGTACCACTTGTGACAAGGATTATGGTTGGAATACAAACGTGCCTCATATTTTATATGGTCCTTTAAACCTCCTAAAAATAATTCTTTCAAATTTTCTTCTGCCACATTCTTCACTCTTTGAAAAAGGTCTTGAAATTTCTGAGTATAGTCCTTGATTGTACCTTTTTTAAAAATTTAGTTAATTGGCATAAGTATCTATTCATAAAGTTATCTCCATAATGAGTAGAAAGTTCTTGAAAAATTGACCATGTGACCACACAACCTATTATGCCCTACATACACACCTCCATTTCCCTTTGTACTAAAATGGGTACCCCCTTTTTTATCTTTTCTATGTTTTGTTTCTTTTGTTCTTGTTTCACCTTTCTCTTGTTTGGTCTTGGGAGTTTATGTTTTCCCGAGCTATTTTTGTCTTTCCTTTGTCAAGTCTTGAGACTCTAGATGATTTCAAACTTTTCTTCAAAATGGTCCAATTCATTTGGGATTCTTGATCCCACTTTTCCCTCTTCTCATTGGGTCTCGAGGATCTAGATGAATTTTAAACCTTTCTTTGAAAGGTCCAAATTTGTTCAAGATTCCCAATCTCATTTTGTCTCCTTGTCGTTAGGTCTTGGGACTCTAGATGGATTCTAGATTTTTCTTCAAAATGTTTGAATCCCTTTTGAGTTCTCAACCTTGACTTGTTTTCCCCTTGTCAAGCATTGGAACAAAAATTGGCTTTTGCACTTTAGGATTCTCTTTAAAATGGTTGAAGTCTAATTTTATTCCCCGCTCTCGCCCTTGTCTATTTTTCTTTTCCCAGGACTAATCAAATTTCAAAACCTTGAATGGACTTAGGACCATTTCTCATTTTGGTCCTAAAGCCTATCTTCAACCCGCTACCACACTCACCTACTGCATTAATGGCTAAGTTTCTCCTATGTGTGCAAAAATGTTTTTGTCTTTTTGGATCATTAATCAAGCCAAAAATATTGATTAATTTGCAAGGCTAATCAAAATTTACCAAGATCAAGAGGAAGAAGGATTATTGGAACATGACTCTTGCCACAATTGTCTTCCTCCTTCGATTGGTTCCGAAGTTGGTTTATTTGTTTGTTTCTTTATTTATTTATTTTTATCTTATTTTTTATGTTTGTTAGTTTTGGGTTTGGTTTTTTCCATTCCCTCATTGTCCATGTGCCCTCATTTGGTCCATGCCCTAGGTTCTAGGGTTTTCTTTTTTTGGTCCTCGTTGTCCCTTTTAGGGCTCAGGTTTCTCCTTCTCTTTGGTCCCTAATCCATTAGATGAGTAATGCCCTTAGAAAATTAAATTAATTTGGATTAGAGAATCCTTGAGATCATTTGGGATTTTTAATCTCAATCAGCCCTATGATGAGTAAAATGCTTGAAAGTACCAAATCCAATTCAGACCCCAGTTCCCACTAATGGACCTTATGGCTTATTGTCTAGTTTCTATTAGGATTTTGTAATACCAATCACGTGCAAGGGTTGATGTCATTTTGGGTTCTTAATCCCTAGTAGGATATTTTCACAGAATGACCCAAGTCTTAGATACATTCTCGAGTTTGATCCCCACACTCATTAGTCTGTTCAAGAATTTTAGTGCTGATCCGATAATTCCTAAAAGTTTAGCATTGATGACTGCTCGGGTTTTCAAAACCTAGTCAAACATTTCAGCTAAAGTATGATATCCTATTTTAGGGGAGAGGACCTAGTAGTTGAACACCCTAACTTTACGCTTCTAATTATCCTACGTGGAAATTTCAAATCACTCCCAATTTTTTACAACTTACTTGGCAAGTCCCCTTCTTATAACTAAGGTTTTAGGGCTACATCTTCAAATATGATGCCACATCAACATGATTTTTGTCAAAGTGTCCAAAAAGGCCCAAAAAAAAGTGAGACCAATACTTGTGCATTCACAACATGTTTTATTGAGTGTTGATGTGGCATCACATGATTGGTTGCTTTTTAGATCAAAGGAATACATTTTGTTTAATTATGGATAGTCATCATCAACACTAACAAATTTAATGTCACAACTATTGGTCCAATATTGATAAAAATATTGGGAATTATATAAACAAATATAATCACAACTATTGAAACATGCTCAAGTACTAGGTCCTCTCCCCTAGTTTTGATTCACGGTACACCAATGATCCCCACGAGGTTTTTATCCTTGATTGAATCTCCATCAAAAGGGTCTAAAATATTGTTGTCCTTTTGTAGTTTTGTTTCCTGCTTTGTAAAGATCGATGTCCTATTGGGGTTTTATAAACTAATCGAATCCATTTAAGAAAAATTCTTAAGTCCATTTTTGAACGTGATTCTTACTAATGACTCAAAGCATGTAAAATCATAAGGTTTTGATGAAGTCTCTAAAACCGATAGGATTATTGTTACCCATGGTTTGGATCCAAATTTTCCCTAATTCAAATTCTTGAAAAATAATTGTGGTGACAAAATAATTAAATCTCCCCTAAATTTTAGTTACTAAATGAATGTTTAACAAGTTTTTTCTTCATTACATGTATCTTAAATGTCTAATATAAGTGAAGATTTACCTGGAGGGGAAGTATTTAGGGAGGAGAGGGAGGATATAAAAGAAAATAAATCCAAAGCTAATGAGCTCCCCATCAGAATGAAATATGGGTTTCAAGGTGTCCCTAGTGTTTCTAGGTTCACCTCAAAAGTAATGAAAATAATAGATATAGAGTTGGGCCATATCAACATGGAGGCATTAAAAGGAGAGACATTTTCCAATGATGCTTCTCCTAGAGCTCAAAAGATCTCCAATTCAAGATTAACACATGTGGCCTCATTTGTAGTGGCATTTCAATGCCCAAAACTCATACTAGTTGTAGCCCAACACTACAATCCTATAGATAGAAAGTGTTATGACCCTTATGGTACTGAGATCATTGACCTTTTTTCTCCTATGATTAGAGTAGTGTTTGATCTCCCTCATTATGCTCAACTAAAAATGACAACTGAAGGAGAGGCAATTGGAGAATACAAGAAATACATAGGTGGAAATCTTAGGCATCTCAATAAAAGGTGGCTTAGGAATGAAAGAAAGTCTATGGATACGATTCCACAAAATTTAACAAGATTAGACTTCTATTATGAAGTAGGGGACATCATTACCCTATTGTGTAGAGATTTTAGAAAAGAGGAATTTATAATGTATAATACATGGATGTTTTATTTCATCCATGTCATCCTAAAAGGAAATGTGTTCTTAGATTGGGGCTAGATTGTGTTTGACACCATTCATGCCCAATTGGCCATGGTAGAGGATATCAAACAATTCTTCATATCCTCCTATGTAGTGTATCTAGTAGCTAGAGTTGGGAATTTCCTTGGATTAACCACTAAAGACATTAGAGGAGAAGCTCCTAGGTAAAGGAAAATTTAGGAATTATATCCCCAATTAGAATCAAAGGAAGTTGAAAACACTTTAAAAGGATCAATGATGACTTCCTATACCCAATAATTAACCAACTCAGCGGGGATGTAAGATTTAGGATGAGTAAATAGGCTAGGCCTTAATCAAATATTGGGGACAATGGTTTATTTAATTCCCCAAGTCCACCTACACCAACATATATAGTTTTGAAAAGGTGCCCTACTTGCTACCTAGGTGATGCAATGACAAGTTAGTTATAATTGAATTTTCCAAGAAATTCATGGAAGTGCACTTGAAATTCTCACAAGCACAAAGCAAGGTTGAAGTATCATTTTCAATTGGTCTTCTATGGATGTCCTTCAATTGTAGCTACTAATATTGCTCCAAAATAATTACAAGAATTAAACCTAAAGACCTATATCTCGAGGGATAATTTTAACCCAAAAGGAAAGATGAAAGCCCTTAGTTCTTCCATGTTCCCATTCCTCAAACAAAACATTGAAGACTTTTGGGCAGATCTCCAGGATGATTTTTGAGGTTTGGAAGAAGAGCTATGAGAGGTTGACCATCTTTGAGATGAAATAATTTGAAATTAGAGATGATATCCTAGAGGGGATATCAAATGATAGGAAAACCTTGGATCCCATGCATGATATAAGCAAGGTTGACAACAAGACATTGGATCTAATTGATTGGTCAAAGAGAGAAGAATCCTCCATTGAATCCATATCTAAGAAGGTCTTGGATAGAAGTAATAAATGGATCAAGTTGAGGCTTATAAACTTCAAGGGAAACCATCCTAAGAGGAAGAAGAAATCCGCTATAGAAGAATCTCCTTCATCAATCCCAACTAGCTATAAGAGGTAGAAGAGAATAGAAAAAAAAAGAATCTCAAGAAGCTCCTAGGGTAGAGAAGATAATGGAGAAGGTGACATAATCCTTCAAGAAAACCTTAGTTACCTTCATGGCTATAAAAGCAAGAGTAGTGTCAGGATTAGGTGTTATGCCTATTGCCCAAGTGCTAACCCCATTGAGGAAACATTTGAACAAGTTTTAGAGAAGGAAGTTGAAGGAGAAACAAAAATCATTGAGGTGGTAAATTTGATAAATCTCCCTTCCCCCACACCTTAAAAACTTGAAAAAAACAAGATGAAGGAGAAGGTCACAAAAGTGATCAGGTGGATATAACACCTAATTCACCTAAATATACTCCTAAAGGTGAAGAAAAGGCACTTGAAGATGAACCCATGGATACTCAATAGTATGAGTAGAGGGAACAAGGCTTTGAGGAACAACAATTTCAAGAAGAACAAGACATACCAGAGGTTGAGAAAGAAGAAGGGCATGTTTTAACTATTGAAGAACAACATGAATTAAATATAAATATATAAATGCAAGAATAAAATGATAAAGCTTCTTCATCACAAGTGGGTGGTAAAAGGACAAGAAATGAAAGAGCAACCCAAGGAAACTCAAGAGGAAAAGAAAACAAGTGACAAACAAATGTCCACTCCCCCTAGGGATCCTTCATGGTTAAAGTTAAATCTAGAGAAGAGAAAAAAGGTAATAGTTCAGCCTCTTAGTTGGAAGGATATGGTTGTAAAGGTAGAGAAGACAAAGCTAAAGAAAAAGCCCATGACTCTTCATACTATAAAGTTCAATGAACTAGGGGAGATGATAAAAAATATTGCTAATCCTATGGTAGACATGGATGATAGATAATTGCAAAAGTTAGATTATCAATTGTCTACAATCAATCTCAGAAGACAAACAAGAATAGAACAAATATCATCTCTAGACTTAGCGGTAGACTCAATCAAGGCCAAAATTGATAAGGATAAGCAAAGAAAGGATGAGCTTAAGGCTCAAATTGAGTAGTTGAAAGCATTCCTCAAGGGGTTAGTCTCTCTTACTTTATTGAACAACCTACTTCATCAAAGGCTCCTATTCTAATGACACAAAAAGAGGTGGATGGATTGAATAAGATGAGGATAAAATGCCAATTTTTTGATAAATGGATTAAGAAGTTTAGAAAATAAATGGAGGAATTGTTGGTTTTTGGATAAAGTAGTATGAAAAGGCTTATTCCTTGAAGGATAAATTACAAAAATATACAAATAGTTTAAGGGACGAAGATGAGAAATATAGATTAGACTTGAAGCATCTCAAGGAGTTTAATAAACTAGGAGTGAAAGAGTTGAAGAATGTTTTTATCATAGGTGATGAAGATATTAGTTTTGTGAGTAAAATAATTAATATTATATCCTTCAAAATGGAACTCATAACTAAGCACAAATTGAATCTATTGGAGTTACATAAAAGGCTATATGATTTTTTTTCAAAATTTGAGAGTTTTGTAGTTAGTTTCATCACCCATGCAAAACATGTACATAGATTAGAAACTCTTCAAGTTATCAAAAACACTTAGGATATAAAAGTAGAAAATGAAATCAAATCAGTGTAGGAAGATGAAGAAATAATTTCATATAGATTAATGAATATTAAAGTTAATTTTGGATGGGTTTGGGATGACATTCAGAGGTTAGAAAGATGTATAGTAGCAATGTCCAATGGTTTTGAGAATACCAAGTTCAAATTTGAGTGGGTAGATGGTCCAGATGTAGAAATTATCACCAATACTTGGGAGCAGTGAATCCCCTTCTCTACATTTTTGTGAGCTTGACGTGAACACTTCTTCCACAAAAAAAGGGACAAATCCAAAATTTATCCTTCTAAGATTATACACCATCCTTTGTTTTACTTGTCTATTTCTCTATTTCAAAATGCACTTTCTATCTTTCTTCCTTTTATCTCTTTCCAAGTTTATTAGGAATATTCAATAAGTTCTCTTACAAGTGTGTGAAAGTGAGTTCTTCTCTCCTTTCTTATTATTTTTTGTTGATCCCTCTCCTAAAATTCCTTATAAGGATATTTTGGTGTAAGAGGATGACATCATTGGTACTTTTCTTAATGTTACTGTACCATATTTTAATTACAATGCACTTTCTTCTAGATATGATGCATTAGTGAATGAGGAGTCTCATCTCACATATGATCCCCTCTAGATCAATGTTGAGAATAATTCTTCTAAAAGTTGTGATGAATTCATAAATGTAATCTATGTCTCTATCGCCCCTCAAAGGCCTAAGAGACCTATCATTTATGTGACTTTGGATAGTCCTTCTCCTAAAAGAATTTGTTCCATTCATGGTGTTCCATTTAATAGTGAGGCTCTCTCTTATAAAGCGGTAGCCCATACTTATAATACTATAAGGAATAAAATAAACATTGATCCATCTACTTCTTTACCACCTTCTCAACCAAGTCTTCCTTCATAACCGAAACCCAAGAATAAGGCACCTAGTGATTATGATCTTGTGGAGCAACTCTGTGTTACTCCCACCAAGATCTCACTATGGGACTTGCTTTAGTATACACCGATTTATCAAGGTATGCTTTAGGAAGCCTTGCAGAAGATTCTCTTGCCTTCTTCCACTAGGCTAGTGGATGTTAATATGTTGATAGCTCACATTTGTATGGATTCACCAAATATTATGTTCTATTTGTAAGAAATCCTGCCTACGAAAGTGTAGAAGGAAGCAGATCCTTTGATGATAATAGTTAACATTAATAATATTGGCATTAGATGTACTCTCATTGGAACCAATTTGGTGCTCAACATATGTAGGATTGATTTGTTGCCTAAAATTAAAATTTATAATCCAACTTCTCTCACTACTTCTTCTTTGTACATTCATGGGTTTGATAATATTGGTCAACAAGCCTTAGGTGCAATAATCTTTCCTTTAAGGTTGGGACCTATTACCACACCCACCTTGGTACATGTTATGTCAGGAAAGTTACCATATAACCTTCTTCTTGGTAGACCGTGGATTCATTCTTTGGGAGCAGTTACCTCTACTTTATCTCATTCTATAAAATTTTGTTTCTAATAATGAGGTGATTACAATTAAGGCTGACCCTGATGCCATACACTTGTGTGAGATGGAAATTTTTGGTCAACCTTTGTTTGCACCTACTCTTAAAAATCTTATCCCTTCAATATCTTCCAATGTGTTGACATTTGCTCTGACAGTACCTATTACAAAGGATACTCTTGAGATAGATGTCCTTAAAGAATAACCTCCTAAATCAAGCAATCCTAGGTCTACTTCTTCTTCTTATAAATTAAATGCATGTCTCAATGATGATTAGGGATCCTTGGACTTCACTGAATCCTTTATTAGAGAGTACAAGGTAGACTTGACCCACTTAAACATTTTGACAATATTATTCACACCCGATATGAAAGATGATTAATATTCTTCTATATCATGATATAATGTGAACAAAATTTTTAATGTCCTTAATTTTTATCATCCCCCTTTGGAGGATTTTCAATTACATTATGGTCCAAGAGTTAACATTGCTTCTAAGCATGGGTACAAAGGAAGTGGTCTTGGGCGTATGGAACAAGGAGTTAAGGTCCCTTTGGTACTGACACCTTTCCATTTTGTAAAGGGTTTAGGTTACAAGCCTTCTCATTTGTCTCATCCCCTCCTCCATCATCTCCTATCTTCATGTCCTTTTCTTGTGAGCAGTCAAACCTTTCTCCACAAGAGAAAGGATTTCTTCCTCCTCCTCATTCTTTATCTAAGCAAGAGCATATTTTGTTGATGCTTCTCAAAGCCCAATTAATTACTCTTCCTCCTCCTACACATAAGAAGTGTCATAAGCATGATAAAGAAAAACATTCCTTCTATGCATACCATTGAGTGTCAGGCAATTCCACTAGTGAATGCAAGGCCTTGAAGAACAAAATACAACAACTTCATGATTTTGGTGCTATCACTCTTTTGTCAGCTAATGCATCTATCTCTTCTTTGCATGACCATTGATGTTGAGGTTTTCCTTTATCTTATCCATTATAAGAATCTTCTCATGAGGTTCTTACACCTCCCTTCTATTGTGTTATTGCCTGCTATGTGGTATTCATAGCTCTTCTTTCTCATTGCCATTTGTGGTCGTACACTATTGTGTGAAACCATACTTTTTTGAAGGTAATGACATAATAGTATCTTGCATGGTGATCCTCTCCTACACACTGGGGGATGGAGTGAATTGTTGTGGAGGTGTGTTTCCTTCTTGAGGACCCCCTCTCATCTCTATGTCTTGATTTCATCATCTCTATCTATATTTTCCTTGATGTTGTAGTTTCTACGTGTTGTCCCTTGTGTGTGTGATAACATACCATGAATACATCTTGCCATGTATCTCGTGCTACAAAATTTTTCTTTCTTTCTTCTTCTCCTTAGAATTACATGTGCTTCTTTGTGTAGAACACATCATTTTAAGGGGGCTATCATATTTTATCAATTTCAACAAGGAGTATTCCTTCAAATGGATTCCTTGGTGAAATTTATTTTGAAAATATTCCTTGATGGAAGAATCCCTTATTGAAAATTCCACTTTTCAAATAGGAGTATTATTTTAAAAGGATTCCTTGATGACAAAATCACTTGCATAAAATTTCATGTCTTTCAAAAGGAGCATTCTTTCCAAAGGGTCCTGTTGAGGTGCCAAGCTGACCAACAACATGCAGGTAAGATAAAAGTATCTCAACGCTCCTGAAAGAGACAATCAATAATCAAACTAATCACATTCCAAGGTATTTGATGTTGGTTCACAACGTTGCTATTTCATGAAGTGGTCAATATGGCTGTAATGTTCAAGGGGCGTCTGGTTTTGAGCTTCTGGATTGTTGTAAGATCAAAAATCTATCTAAACCTACTTTAACTCGTGGTTTTAAAGAAATAGAAAAAAGATAGATCAAGGTTTTCAAACTGAAAATAATGTTGATTCACTCAACTAATCAGACTTGTTACCTTCCAAGGAATTCCTAAACTAGAACTGCAAAATAAAATTAACCTGTAATTGATACAAAGTTTCATTCATTCACAGTGCAAACTTTAACAGTAGATTGCAAATCATCATTCAAACAAAACATAAGATAAAAATTCATTCCTTGAAAGCTTTCAAATCAAATCATTAACCCAAAATGAATACCATTCTAGAGCATAATATAAAGTAGGTTTAAATCTAGCTGCTCCTACTGTCAATGAAATAGATAAGTAGCATTTACAAATTTGGCAAGATCACCAGTGTATAGAAACCCATGTCTTTAAATTATCTCCATCTATGTTAAGAAAATAAGGAAGATACATCACCTCCTCTTCCTGGAAAACTGTAAAAAATGTCTAGCTTACCTAAAAAAACCCTAACTTGCTTTACTGCTAAATTTACTTTTACATTCAATTTCTCCAGCCCCTTACAAATGAGGCGAAATGCCATATTTATAAAACGTGTCAGATGCGTCGGCCCAGTTTAGGGTTTACAATATGTCGATCACAGAGCAAGTCAGCCCTAGAAGAATTCGAAACAAAGTCAAACATGCATTAAATGTAAAGGAACTGATTAGATCGGCCCAAGATTTGCCACATAACTCGGACCAAAATGCGTGAAGTAGAAGCAAAGTGAAACAATGAGGAAGCACAAATTTTGATGCTACTTTGCATTAACTACGTTCCCCACTTCACCCATACCTTGCTCCATTCTAGCTTTTGTCATCAAGAACGTCCTCTGCAAGCTATTCACAAGTGGCATAGGCAAAACCCTAGTTCGCCATTCAATACCATTGATATTATTCTTCAGATCTGTCCCATCGTATTATCCTAGTCTCTCTTGTTAGATTGACACTCATTAATGACTGCACTGTAGGTCACTACATCATCTAGTTGGTGCCCAGTTACTACATCCCATGATAGCCTTAGTCCCTCTATAGCAGGGTGTTCATATTCAGAAACCCCACCATTATTTTCCTATGTTCCATTGTCTGTTGTTATTAGGACTCTGGTTATATCCTCTATTCTAATTTTGATAGCCTTGGTTAGAGAAGTTTTGGCCTTGATAATTCCTCTGGCTGTGATTGTTGTTGTTCTAATAATTACCCTAATTATTATTATTTTGATTAGGGTAATTACCTTGATTAGCATAATTACCTTGGTTCTGAGAGGGGTTCAGTTTAAGCTGAGACATGTCATTTGTGACTTGAGACAGAGTTTTCTTTAGGGTCTCTACCTCGTTTGTGAGTTCAACTGTCCTTTCACTCTCAAAATTCTTAGCAACAGGTGGATGACCGACAGGATTTGGTATTCTAGCTTGATTATGATGACCATGTGGACTATGATGAGCTTGTGACAATTGTTGAGAGAAGTCGAGAGCTCCATTGGCAAAGAATGGAACAGGAGATTGAGTCTGCAACTCAGACATAGGTCCATAATTGGAAGGAGATATCCCTGGGACATTATTGAATCAAGGGGTTGGATTAGGCATCAGATACCCCATAGAAGGAAAACCTCCTCCCAAGTTCCCTTTTTGAGAGCTAGTTTGTTGTTGCAACTTGATGGATAGATGATAGACTTTAGACAGAGAATCAATATCTACCAGCTAATAAGTCCTTTGTAGGAACAAGCCAAGCAAAGGGTCTATAAATCTAAAATATGCCTGAATGGCACTATTCTCAACAACTAGATAGGGGTCCTGCAATCTCCTATACATTTGTTGAAACCTTGTATTAAACAAGGGCAGTGATTCACATGGATCCTTCCTAATGGTAGCAAATTGATGGAACAAAATGGTTGGATCCACATAAACTCTGAACTGGTTGATGAAAGCATTCTCTAGGTCTATCCAGCTTAGAATAGAACCTTGTGGAAGATTCAGGTACCAGTTGTACGCAATATACCCTAAGGAATAAGGGAACAACCTACAAACCACATCATGGTGAGCTATCTGGGCTCTGGTACAAGCATCCTTAAAAGCTTGTATGTTCTCTTCAGCACTCCTTGATTCGCCATGAATGTATTTGGGACAAAATCTCTCAGGATTCTTAGGCATATCATAAAAGCCTCTAGGAATAGTCCCTAATGGAGAGGGATTATTTACAAAAAATGCCATTGGTGGCGGTGGTGGAGGTTGAGCCAGCTATTGGATGGGTTGAACTATCTGTAATGGAAATTGAGGTGGATTTGGCAGTGGATTCACGGGTATCAAATGGGGTATTGGTGAAAAGCATGGTGGAGTGAGTGGGGCTAACAAGGGTGGTATAATGGTTGCCCTATGAATCTTGTGTCTCGTTGGGGTCTTGAGTTCTATCAAAGGTCATGGGTTTTCAGTTGATCGAAGAACTCTATGGGACCTCTCTAGTGAGAAAGACCCAATGTTATCCAATTTGCTCTTCTGGCCCTCCTTCTAGCACCAGTTCCTTTTGAGGTGCCAAATTGACCCACAACATGTTGGTAAGATAAAAGTATCTCACCTCTCTTGAAAGAGACAATCAGTAATCAAACTAATCACCTCCCAAGGTATTTGATGTTGGTTCACAATGTTGGTGTTTCACAAAGTGGTCAATATGGCTGTAATGTTCAAGGGGCCTGCTGGTTTTGAGCTTCTGGATTGTTGTAAGATCAAACATCTATATAAACCTACTTTAACTGGTGGTTTTAAAGAAATAGAAAAAAGATAGATCAAGGTTTTCAAACTGAAAAGAATGTTGATTCATTCAACTGATTAGACTTGTTACCTTCCAAGGAATTCCTAAACTAGAATTGCAAAATAAAATTAACCTGTAATTGATACAAAGTTTCATTCATTCATAGTGCAAACTTTAACAGTAGATTGCAAATCATCATTCAAAAAAAACATAAGATAAAAATTCATTCCTTGAAAGCTTTCAAATCAAATGATTAACCCAAAATGAATACCATTCTAGAGCATAATATAAAGTAGGTTTAAATCTGACTGCTCCTACTGTCAATGAAACAGATAAGCAACATTTACAAATCTGGCAAGATCACCAGTGTATAGAAACCCATTTCTTTAAATTATCTCCATTTATGTTAAGAAAATTAGGAAGATACATCACCTCCTCTTCTTGGTGAACTGTAAAAAATGTCTAACTTACCTTAAAAAACCTTAACTTGCTTTATTGCTAAATTCGCTTTTACATTCAATTTCTCTAACCCCTTACAAGTGAGGCAAAATGCCATATTTACAAAACGCGTCAGATGCGTCAGCCCAGTTTAGGGTTTACAATATGTTGGTCATAGAGCAAGTCAGCCCTAGAAGAATTCGAAAAAAATTCAAACGTGCATTAAATGCAAAGGCATCGACCAGATTGGCCCAGGATCCACCACATAACTCAGACCAAAATGCATGAAGTAGAGGCAAAGCGAAACAATGAGGAAGTGCGACTTTCGATGCAACTTTGCATTAACTGTGTCCCCCACTTCGCCCATACCTTGCTCCATTCTGGCCTTTGTCATCAAGAACGTCCTCTGCAAGCTATTCGCAAGTGGCATAGGTGAAACCCTAGTTCGCCATTCAATAGCATTGATATTATTCTTCAGATCTATCCCATCGTATTGTCCCAGTCTCTCTTGTTGGATTGACACTCATTAATGACTACACTGTAGGTCGCTGCATCATCCAGCTCATGCCCAGTTACTGCATCCCATGATAGCCTTAGTCCCTCTATAGCAGGGTGTTCATATTCAGATTTGAAACCTCGAACCGGACTGATGTCATCTTGCCCTTAGGAATCCTACTCTTTTTGTCCAACTTCATTTTCTCCACCTCAGAGATGGAGGATCCCTCTATGTCTCTTAGCCTTTCCAGCAGCTGCCTTGCTAGACTCAGCCTGTATCCATTAAATACCAATGTGAGAATCCAAATGTTGACAACATTTTCATCCAAATGTTAGCTTAAAATTATGATAAAACCATTAAATCAACCCTTAAGCATCAAAACTATGAAGTTCAAGATTTCGAGCTAACCCAGGAAAACCAATCTGGAAAGAATTTCAGAAAATTCCGAACCAGACGAATTCTCCTAATGAAGCACCAATGCCAACAATAGATTACTAAAATGAACAAAAGCAGCATAGAACAGTGAAATTCATCAAGCTAAAGCAAGATATGTTTAAGCATTCATCATTAGATCCATCAATTTTATCCAGTTTCTTAAATTCCACAAAGCACAATAGAGAACTTGAAAATATCCAACCAGATCAGAATTCTGCGAAGAGCGCAAAACTCCGAACACCAGCACATTTTCGGGAAACTGAAGGAAACTGGGAAAATCCGACCAGGCAAGAAAATCCCAAGGTTGACAAAAAACCCAAAAATTGACAAACCAACACAAATTCACTCAAATTGACTGAAGGTCACAAATTTGAGGACTCTGGGCACTGAAATCATTTAACACGAGCCTCTTACAGATCTTCTTCAAATCCTCAGCTCAATTGAAAGCAAAACAAGATGAGATGGCGATGCCCTAGGCATGAAACCCTAGATTTAAACCATGAACGCATAGAGCAAGCCAATAGCACCAAAGCACAACAAGACCAAATATCAAAACTCAATAGGACTCCAATGACAAAGCATAGAGGCACAAAGCTCCAAAAATTGACCAAACTTGGAAACCCGATGGCCAGACAAAAATCTGGAAAAATCTGACCCAGGAAGAATTCCGTGAAGGCCAGAAATCTCTGAATTGCAGTGTAAAACAGGTCGAGTCGGACTTCGAGTGCAATCTGGGAAAATAGAGGGAAGGAGGAAAAACTGGGAAAATCCGACCAAGGCGGACAATCCCAAACTGGCTCAAAAACCCAAACAGCGGCGTTGAAACCGGAGTTTGAAAGAAATTTGGGAAAATCCAGATGGAACGGGAAAATCCAGATGGATCGGAAAATCCCGAACTAGGGTAAAAACCCGAACTTTGCCCAAAACATAAGATTTTCAATATGCAACTTGGGGAAAACACTTGGGAAAGCAAGATAAACATATTAAGCACATGTCAAGGCATAGCAAAACATCAAAATCGAAGGGGGAAAAACACAAAGAGCGAAAGCAAAAGAGGGTCCCATTTTAATCAAATTTAAATGGGGTGGTTATGCAAGGCATAAAAATTGGTGACTTGGCTGGGAAAATGGTTTAACCATTTTTAGGAAACTAAGGGATTTAGTTACCCATAAATTTTGGTTTATGGACATCACAATTCCAGTTAGGTTAGTTTCAGTAAAAAAGGTTGAGCTAGAATCTCAAATGTAAATCAACATTGGCTACCCCTAAATCTATGTGTGTGTTTGATGGTGCATCACCCTTTTACAAAGTTTTCCTCATCTTTTGGACAATTATGCGCAAGATTTGAACTACATGAGGTAAATCCCTTTAACTGTTGTGCAATGATATCTTGGGCATTGCTCCCCTGCTAGTTAAGTGTCCATAGCTTCGACAGAGATACCTCTAGTTTTCTCACAGCATTGCTCTACTGCCAGTTAGGCATCCATAGCCCCGATAGAGATACAGGAATCACCCATTCATTACTGAGTTTTCTTTTCTTAGATAGTTCTCTTTTTTTATTCAATTCCTTCTCAATATGTCAGATGTCCAACATCTGTACTGGGTTGAAAACTACCATGGACCTCATAACAACATCTGGGGAATCAAATTTTTCACTCGTATCTTGCAACACCATCATCCTAAGACAAATATACCATTATAAAAGGAGATGTTTCTGATGATTTGTGATAGATTCAATCGTAGTTAGTGAAGATTTCTTACTTTACACCTTGTTCTCAATGACTTTCCACAACTCTCATTGACAATGGACATAAAACAATGAATTTAGGACAAAATCATCCCATTAGAAAACCTAAAAATATCTAAACCAACTTCTCTCCTAGTAACCAAAGTATACTTCAGATAACAACCCCCTTACTCAATTGAATAAAATGAAGTTCCCCACACAAAAAAAACAAAGGAACAAAAATCAAAACAAAACACAAGGAAAAGACAAAACTAATGGAACAACAAACTATTTACATATATGCAACCCGACAAAATACTAGACCTTTTATGACCCAAAATAATGTTTGAGAAACTGTCCATTGACAGGTAATGAAACAGGTTCTCCTGTTAAACTACTCAACCGGAAAACATTTTCTCCTAGGATTTCAACAATTTGATAGGGACCCAACTAGAGCTTATCAAACTTCTGGTGGTCACCCTTCTTTTCATTGGCTTTATCCCACAGTAAGACAAGGTCTGATATCCTGAAAGCCTTGACTTTGGCTCTTTTGTCAAACCAATGTTTGACAACAGCCTGGTGCCTAAAGAATTGCTGCAAAGCAACATCTCTCTGCTCTTCTAATTTCAACAAGCCAGCTAACCTTACTTCAATCCTATCATCACTAGAGTAAAATTCCTACATAAATTTCAGGACAGGTATTTGCAAGAGAATAGGGAACACAGGCTCTTCGCCATACACTAGCTTAAATGGTGAAGTCTTTAATGCAACCTTGATCCTAGTTCTATCTACCCATAACACAAATCTTAACTGGCTATGCTAGTCTCTAGGATTTTTCTCTAACAATTTTTTGATTACTCCTAGGAGATTCTTATTAGTTGATTCTGCAACTCCATTTCCTTGCGGATAATAGTTTGAAGAATACTTTAAAACAATCCTATTATCATAAGCCCATGAAATGAACTTGACAGAAGAAAAGGCAGGGCTATTATCACAAACCAGTGCAAAGGGTACTCCAAACCTGGTTGTGATGCATTCAGTGAGGAATTTGATTACTACCTCCGTTGTGCTATTCTTGCAAGGTATAGCTTCTATCCATCTCGTGCAGTAATTCATGGCAGTCAAAATGAATTTATGTCCTGCAGAAGAATTCAGGTTAATTACCCCAATAAAATCAAGTGCCCATTGGGTAAATGGCCTCACCTCATAAACAGGCTGCAATGGCATGGCTGGATGACGCTCTCTTGATGCAAAATTTTGACATATATGACATGTACTTACATGTTGGTGGGCATCCTTAAACACACATTTCCAATAATAACCAGATCTGAGGATCTGATGTGCTAAAGAATCTGCAAAACCATGACCTGTGCCATGTTTCCCATGAAATTCAACAATTACATGCTTAGCTTCTTGTTGATCAAGGCATCACAAATAAACCCCCTCAAAATTCTTTCTATATAACAATCCTCCTTTGAGCATATAATGGGAGCTTTTCATTCTTAGTGCTCTCCTCTGAGTTGTATTCATTCCCTCTGGGCACCGATTATTGAGCATGAAATAAATAATATCGACATACCAAGAGTCATTAGAAAAGGACTGTGTTGTGTACTACTGACAAGTAATGTTCTTACCAACATCTGCCATTGCTTTAGATAGGCCTTGACCTCAGACAAGTTTCATAGGGTGAATCTCCAGATCGAACTCCTGCAAAATAGCCATCCATTTCCCCCTTCGTTCTCCCAACTCGCTCTGCATAAGTAGAGACTTCACAACAGCATCAGGAACCACAACAATGATCTGAATTTGAAGGATATAATGCCTGAACTTCTTGACAGCTCTAACCAACGCAAAATCTTGTTTCTCAAGGGGTGGGTACTTGAATTCAACATTCTTAAATGAAGAGCTCATGAAGGCAATTGACCTTTCATCCCCCTCCTCTCTTCGTTGTGTTAGGACAGCTGCACATGAGTGTTTAGAAGCAAAAGAATAAATATAAAATGGCTTCAAATAGTTAGGACTGGTGAGGAATGATTCCTCTGAAATGGATTGCTTAACCTGAGAAAAAGAAGCCTTTGCCTCATTACTCCATTCTATTCTAGCATCTTTCTTCATCATTTCGTTCAAAAGTTTAACAATTTATGCAAAACGTATGATAAACTTCCTCACAAAGTTGATCTTTCTAAAGAAAGATCTCATCTCCTTCTTACTTCCTAGCATGGTTAACTTCAGAATAGACTCAACTCAGTCTGGATCTATCGATATCCCTCTTTCCGAGATTATGTGTCCCAAAAGTTTCCCTTCAAAAAACCTGAACACACACTTTCTAGGATTCAGAGAAACACCATATTGGATACATCTTTCAAGAACTTTAGCCAATTCTGTAGCATGGTTTAGTCTATCTTTAGAGAATACTGTCAGGTCATCCATATAAATGATGATGCACTTACCAATCAAATCTTTGAACGCTACATCCATTGCACGCTGAAAGGTTGCTCCAGCATTTATCAAACCAAATGGCATCCTCCTGTAAGCAAATGTTCCCCACTTAGTAGTGAAGGTTGTCTTCATTCTGTCTTCATAATTAATGATCACTTGATTGTACCTAGAATAACCATCCAAGAATGACATCATTTGAGACCTGTTGACAGTTTGCAAAACCTCGTCCAGAGAAGGGAGTGGGTAGTTGTCTTTTTTTGAAGCTCTATTAAGATTCTTGAAATCTACACATAGCTTGATCTCCCCATTATTTTTACAAACTGGAACCAAGTTATCCATCCATGTTGAATGTCGTACAAGGAAGATTATTCTTGCAGAAAGCAATTTCTGAACTTCCTTAAAGATCAGTGGTTCAATCAAGGCGTTGATAGGATGTTGTTTCTGCTGAAATGGTCTAGCTTCAGGCTTCAAAGGAATAGTATGAGTTATCACAAAAGTATCAAATGTTTTTAGATCTTCATACCCCCAAGCTATTACAACAATATATTTCTTCAGTTCCCTCAATATATCTTCTCTAATTGCTTCAGGGTAGGCTTTCCCTATGTAAACATTCCTTTCAGGGCTAGAGTCAGCTAAGTTAACAGTTTCATATTCACCTCCCTTATCTTCAGTTGATACCTTTCTTGGAGCCCTTGGATCTGAATCAAAAATTCTTTCTAAGGACACCATTCCCTTGGGAATGCTATTACATTTTAAGTTGAAGACACCTTTTGAATCATAGTCTTCAGGGTTCCAGTCTCCTTGATCCCTATAGGACTCATCAATGATTTATCCTTTGAAAACATCTGAGCTTGCTAGAAAAGCAAGGATATGTCGATCATCGTCAAAGACTTGAAAGTTCTTGACATTATCAGGGACAGTCGGGGTGGATATCAATTCTACTAAGAATCTCTTGAGCTTGGAGCCTTGCATGGGCTCGAGGGTACTTGCGGAAAAAACTAACGAATTAGCTATTTGATTCTCCTCTCTAGGGATCAGACTAATCCCAAAAGCATCAAAGTCCTCAATCAGGTTCCACACCCAACTTCTATAAGATTCCAACCTTTTATTATGACATATGTACTGGCTGTGTACTTGCTTGATAATCACTTCTAAATCTCCTTTAACCATCAAGGCAGTAACTTTCTTTTGATGTGCAAACATCAGTCCTCGAGCTAATGCTTCATATTCTGCTATATTGTTAGTGCATCCAAACTGTAACCTGTAAGAAGCAAAAAATGTTTTCCCTTTTGGGCTGGTTAACTCACTTCCAACACCACACCCTGTTTTAGATTTGGATCCATCAAATGTGAGGGTCCATAGCTGATTATGAGCTGGGGTTGATCTCTTTGAGCTTGTTGTGGGTGCTTGGATAAGATTAACCATATGTGGGGCCACTTGATCTTTTGCATTAAATATTGGGAATGGGTGTTCAATAGGTTCATCAGGTGCAGTATCCAATTCCTACTTAGATATATCATGTAATCCTAGGATATCTTTCTAACAGTTATCTGTATCTTTGATTAACCCCTTGGGTTTTGGTATACTTGTGAGTGCAGGGGTATCAAACAAACCCTAGGGTTGTTCAATATAAGTATGTTTGTCCGATATGATGACCGGGGTAAGTTTAGTTTGAGGAGGGACTTCCTCTGAAGGTATATTATCCCTGGTTAATATTATTGCATTTTTGGCTTCAAATTAGAAGTGATCTGAAATGGTCTCAAGGTGACTTGGGCTAGTTTCTTCAGTTTGGAAAACATGATTTAAAGCACTGATGCAGAGTTGATAGGTCAATTCCGAATGATTTTGGTAGTGCACCCTACACCAATTTGGGAGTAGAAGACTCCACAAATCGATATCTTCCCCTAAGACCAGCTGATCCTGTTGCAGCCTCTTGATCAATACCTGCTAGTTTACACAAATCATGGGATCAAGGAATTGTTGCATTAACAAGTCATTAGAATCAAGAACCAAAAGAGTCAGAATTTCCTCTCTTTTATAAACCCCTATTTTAGTTTCAAAATAAGCTACCTTGTTGGGACAGTCATACTTAGTGATGATATGTTTGAGGCGAGGTTCACTCTCAATCCTAATCTGCTTAGGCATTCTCCTCCATGGTAGCCACATATGTGAAAAGTCAAGGGAGAGATATCCCCTATAATCTTCATTAGATCTCTGCTCAAAAGCATACTATAAGTCTCAGGAATGTCTGCTACTTGAATATCCATATTGGTTTGAATCCTAGGGGCAGACCCTACTTGTACATGTATATTTCTCAATTATCCAACTACATTAATCTCTGTTTTATCAAGTTGGATGACCTTGTTTGTTTGGATAGGATTCGATCCCAATTTCTTGCATACAAAAAATGACATAACATTACCAGAAGCCCCTAAATCTAGCAGACAATTGTGCAGATTCTTCCCATAGATTCTCAAACTCAAAAGAAATGGTGGGGTCCCTACCTTGTTTTTGAACAAAGCTACGTTCATATCCACAGCGGTTGCCACCTTGGTTTTCCATTTTGGTTTATCAACTTCTTCCAAAGCTTTCAACACTATATCTCATTGGGAAGGGCACCATTTTAGGATGTCAAAGTATGATAAATAAGTTTTTTATTTCTGCATTTCAGAAAGAATATCAAATTTTGTGTTATAACTTGCATTATATTTGAAAACACCAGATGAATTACCTTTGCTAGGGAAGTCAGGTGGATCCTTCGGTGGAGGAGGGTTGTTATCGACACTCTGATTCGAAGGAACCATGTGGTTAGGTGGTGCTGATGTAGTGAACGTACCCTTATTCTGGTTTCTTAGGAAGTGTCCTACCTTTGTCTGCAAGGCTTGGACATCATACACATCTTCTTCTGGTTCATTCTCATTCTACATTGGGAATGAAGGTTCTTCTTCAAAGAGGTCATAAGCCATTGCTGTATCCACTGAGCCAACTCCTTTATTTGAATTCCCTTGGAACGTTTGAGCATCTTCCTGTGCCATCTTCACAACCTTCTCCATTTTAGGACAGTTCACCTCTGAATGAGTTGGAGTATCATGCAACCTACACCAATTAGTCATAAAATTGAGCTCAACCACATTTGCAGTATGTGGCCTGTCCTCATTAGCTTGATAATTGTGAGAAACCCCACCATTATTTGGTCCTATGTTCCATTGTCTATTGTTATTAGGCCTATGGTTATATCCTCTATTCTAATTTTGATAGCCTTGGTTAGGGAAGTTTTGGCCTTGATAATTCCTCTGGCTGTGATTATTGTTGTTCTAATAATTACCATGATTATTATTATTCTGATTAAGGTAATTACCTTGATTAGCATAATTACCTTGGTTCTGAGAGGGGTTCAGTTTAAGCTGATAAGTCCTTTGTAGGAACAAGCCAAGCAAAGGGTCTATAAATCTAAAATATGCCTGAATGGCACTATTCTCAGCAACTAGATAGGGGTCCCGCAATCTCCTATACATTCGTTGAAACCTTGTATTAAACAAGGGCAATGATTCACATGGCTCCTTCCTAATGGTAGCAAATTGATGGAACAAAATGGCTGGATCCACATAAACTTTGAACTAGTTGATGAAAGAAATCTCCAGGTTTGTCCAGCTTAGAATAGAACCTTGTGGAAGATTTAGGTACTAGTTGTACGCCATATCCCCTAAGGAATAAGGGAACAACCTACAAACCACATCATGGTGAGCTATCTGGGCTCTGGTACAAGCGTCCTTACAAGCTTGTATGTGATCTTCAACACTCCTTGATTTGCCATGAATGTATTTGGGACAAAATCTCTCAGGATTCTTAGGCATATCATGAAAGCCTCTAGGAATAGTTCCCAATGGAGAGGGATTATTCACAAAAAATGCCATTGGTGGCGGTGGTGGAGGTTGAGCTAGCTGTTGGATGGGCTGAACCAACTGTAATGGCAATTGAGGTGGATTCACGGGTATCAAATGGGGTATTGGTGAAAAGCATGGTGGAGTGAGTGGGGCTAAAAAGGGTGGTATAATGGTTTCCCTATGAATCTTGTGTCTCATTGGGGTCTTGAGTTCTATCAAAGGTCATGGGTTTTCAGTTGATCAAAGAACTCTATGGGACCTCTCTGGTGAGAAAGACCCAATGTTATCCAGTTTTCTCTTCTAGCTCCAGTTCCTATTGAGGTGCCAAATTGACCCACAACATGTAGGTAAGATAAAAGTATCTCACCTCTCTTGAAAGAGACAATCAATAATCAAACTAATCACCTCCCAAGGTCTTTGATGTTGGTTCACAACGTTGCTGTTTCACGAAGTGGTCAATATGGCTGTAATGTTCAAGGGGCCTGCTAGTTTTGAGCTTCTGGATTGTTGTAAGATCAAACATCTATCTAAACCTACTTTAACTGGTGGTTTTAAAGAAATAGAAAAAAGATAGATCAAGGTTTTCAAACTGAAAAGAATGTTGATTCATTCAACTGATTAGACTTGTTATCTTCCAAGGAATTCCTAAACTAGAACTGTAAAATAAAATTAACTTGTAATTGATACAAAGTTTCATTCATTCATAGTGCAAACTTTAACAATAGATTACAAATCATCATTCAAAAAAAACATAAGATAAAAATTCATTCCTTGAAAGCTTTTCAAATCAAATGATTAACCCAAAATGAATACCATTCTAGAGCATAATATAAAGTAGGTTTAAATCTGGTTGCTCCTATTGTCAATGAAACAGATAAGCAACATTTACAAATCTTGCAAGATCACCAGTGTACAGAAACCCATGTCTTTAAATTATCTCCATCTATGCTAAGAAAATTAGGAAGATACATCACCTCCTCTTCCTGGCGAATTGTAGAAAATATCTAACTTACCTTAAAAAACCCTAACTTGCTTTACTGCTAAATTCACTTTTACATTCAATTTCTCCAGCCCCTTACAAATGAGGTGAAATGCCATATTTATAAAATGCGTCAGATGCGATGGCCCAGTTTAGGGTTTACAATATGTCGGTCATAGAGAAGTCGGCCCTTGAAGAATTCGAAACAAAGTCAAACGTGCATTAAATGCAAAGGCACCGACTAGATCGACCCAAGATCTGCCACACAACTCGGACCAAAATGCGTGAAGGAGAGGCAACGTGAAACGATGATGAAGCATGACTTTCGATGCTGCTTTGCATTAACTGTGTCCCCCACTTTGCCTATTTTTCTCTCCATTCGGGCCTTCTTCATCAAGAACGTCCTCTACAAGCTATTCGCAAGTGGCATAGGCGAAACCCTAGTTCGCCATTCAATAACATTGATATTATTCTTCAGATCTATCCCATCGTATTGTCCTAGCCTCTTTTGTTGGATTGACACTCATTAATGACTGCATTGTAGATCGCTGCATCATCCAGCTGGTGCCCAGTTACTACATCCCATGATAGCCTTAGTCCCTATGTAGCAGGGTGTTTATATTCGAATTTGAAACCTTGAACCAGACTGATGTCATCTTTCCCTTAGGAATCCTACTCTTTTTGTCCAGCTTCATTTTCTCCGCCTCAGAGATGGAGAATCCCTCTATGTCTCTTAGCCTTTCCAGCCATTGCCTTGCTAGACTCAGAATGTATCCATCAAATACCAATGTGAGAATCCAAATGTGGACAACATTTTCATCCAAGTGTTAGCTTAAAATCATGATAAAACCATTAAATCAACCCTTAAGCATCAAAACTAAGAAGTTTAGGATTTTGAGCTAACCCGGGAAAACCAATTTGGAAAGAATTTTGAAAAATTCCGAACCAGGCGGATTCTCCCGATGAAGCACCAATGTCAACAATATATTACTAAAATGAACAAAAGCAGCATACAATAGTAAAATTCATCAAGCTAAAGAAAGATATGTTTAAGCATTCATCATTAGATCTATCAATTTTATCCAATTTCTTAAATTCCATAAAGCACAACAAACAACTCAGAAAAATTCGGCTGGACTGGAATTTAGTGAAGAGCGCAAAACTTCGAACACCAACACATTTCTAGGAAACTGAAGGAAACTGGGAAAATTCGACTAGTCAAGAAAATCCCGAGGTTGATAGAAAACCCAAAAATTGACAAACCAACACGAATTCGCTCAAATTGACCGAAGGTCACAAATTTGAGGACCCTGGGCACAAAAATCATTTAACATGAGCCTCCTATAGATCTTCTTCGAATCCTAGGCTTAATCGAAAGCAAAACAAGACGAGATGGTGAAGCATTAGGCATGAAACCCTAGATTTAAACCATGAACACACAGAGCAAGCCAATAGCACCAAAGCACAACAAGACCAAATATCAAAACTCAACAGGAATCCAATGACAAAGCATAGAGGCAAAAATATCCAAAAATTGACCAAAATCGGAAACACGATGGCCAGACGGAAATCTGAAAGAATCTAACCCAGGTAGAATTCTGTGAAGGGCAGAAATCTTTGAACTGCAATGTAAAATAGGCCGAGTTGGACTTCAAGTGAAATCTAGGAAAATGGAGGGAAGGAGGAAAAACTGGGAAAATTCGACCAGGGCGGACAATCCCAAACTGGCTCAAAAACCCGAACAACGATGTTGAAACTGGAGTTTGAAACAAATTCGGGAAAATCTAGACAGACTGGAAAATCCTGAACCAGGGTAAAAACCCGAACTTTGCCCAAAACATAAGATTTTCAATATACAACTTGGGGAAAACCCTTGGGCAAGCAAGATAAACATATTAAGCACATGCCAAGGCAAAGCAAAACCTCAAAATCGAAGGGGGCAAAACACAAAGAGGGAAAGCAAAAGAGGGTCCCATTTTAATCAAATTTAAAATGGGGTGGTTATGCAAGGCATAACAGGTCCCTTGGCATTTTGATATCTTATGAAAATGGTTCTACAATGAGAGAATCCCTTTGTGAAAGTCTTTTTCAAAATAATTCTTTGGTCTCTTGAAATTTGTGTCTTCTATTTGATATTTGATGTCTTCTCTTTGACATTTGTTGCTTCCCTATCTTTTGGATGCATTCTTCTCTTGAAGAAATCAATCCTTACCTTCTTCTCTCCATTTTAGAATTCTTCTATGTATTATTTTTTAATTTAGGGATGATGCATAGTACTAAGACAACCTTCTACATTGAGGTCTCTTTCACTTTGTTGACTCAAACCCTTTAGTTTGCTATGTGCATGTGTGTATGTGTTATCCATGTTATTTCTAAATATCCATATGTTCTAACCTTGTGATGTAATGAATTTTTTTGTTCTAACCTTTTTGTCTTGCATAGATGTTTCTCGTCCAATATGTTTGTTTTATAGGTCTTTGCCTTGGGGGAATACTTCTTTGGTTCAAAGACCTATTTTCTTCCTTGGTTCAAAGATTTGTCTGCTTCCTCTACATTATCCTTTTGGTATCATGATGATATTTATGTTTAGTATATTTACTTTAGCATGCATATTCATGTAGATTTATATGCCCACCAAAATGGGGCAAAATGTAATGTCATAAAATTGCACCCCTTGCAATTTTAGTTACATTTTCACATCCACTTTAGTGACCACTCCCTTAGCATAAATGTGTAGGATCATTTTATCCCTTTCATCAGCTTTTTCCTCTCCCAGGATGCTCAAGACCCCTTTTTAGTAGCTACCTTTGTGCATCATCTTTGCATCAAACCTTGTGCTTTTCTCGTTCTCGCTATTTTGTAGCATGATTTTTCTAGACACTAGCATGCCACACAGACATTTGCACACTATGCTAGTGTCTGTGACATGTCAACATTCAAACGACCATTTTCTAGTTTCCTTTCCACTTGTCAACTCATTTTGTCAGTGGTAACAACTTGAGATGCCTTGTAACGGCTTGAGAACCTTCTTTTCCCTTATTTTCTCTCTTTTAAATCCATCTATTTCATTCTATTGATCCATCTTGGTCTTTTTCACTCCTCTCTTGATCTCTCTTGCTCTTTCTCTCCATCTCTCAAGCTGCAAAACTCTCTTTCTTTCTATAACACTCTCAAGTTCTCACAATGTTATCTACTACTCTCTTGGCTCTCACAACTATATCTCTCTCTCTTTGGATTCCTCAAGTCTTGCAGGTGATATATATCTTACTTATCTTGTGTCTTTGAGAATCTTGGGATTTCTCACATCCCTTGTCTATTCATTGTCTATCTCATCTATTTATCTATTTCATTGTCTATTATTTTTTCTATCTATTTATCTAGCTATCCATGGAGGTGGGAACACCAAAACATGGGTTTAACTAAGGAAAACCCCTAAACAACCCCAACAATTTTTCTTGGTCTTATGTGTGTAGGTTTGAAACATATTCATACATTGGATGCTTCATTGATTGGTGTATTATGAGAATTTTCTATCTCTTATCCTCTCACTTTATCATTTATATTTTACTTAGTTTAATTTACTTTAATTTAGTTCTGTTGTTCTCTATATCTTCCCACATTTTAAGATTCCTTAGCAATCAGAGTAGAAGTAGTCACTTTTCTATTTTCTATGACATTACCAGCTTTTGGTCCATAAAAGATGCCAATGTTCCTATGAGATACTAGCGCACCATGCTATCATCTGTGTGCCATATTGTTGTCCATTGAATGAGAGCCTACCAATTTTTCCAAAAAACCTCTATGATCTACTCTTTCTTGAACTCTCACCTTTCATTTTATCACTTAAGATTTATTCCTTGAGGTAGTCTTGAGGTAGTTTATGTAATTTCACTCCCCGTAGACTCTTTGGTGTCTTAGAGACTTGGGAGCTTAGGGAATCCCCCTTCTCTACATGGTGTTTTCACCTCCATAGATAGCCAAATAGGATCGAGATAGATAAAATGCATAAATAAAAGATGTGTGATAGAAAGAAACCCCAAAAAGAAGGAGAACTCCTATCATGAATATAATTAGATAAATAAAGATGAGATTATGTAGACAATATTATGTAAGATAAAATGACAAGAGAGCATCACTAATATCCTATTGCTCCCCTTTTGAATTGATATACATGATAAACTTGTAAGCAAGAGGAGTCTTGACTATTGTGTGAGAGAGAATTTCTATAGAGCTTCACTATGAGAGTGAGAGAGCAAGAAAGAGCCTTCTATATTTGAGAGCCCCTTCTTGAATGAGGGCGAAAATAGATTTTTTTAAGATACATGGGTGGGAGGAGCTGCTACACATGCATCCTTGTTGCTACAACACGTGTCATGGGAAAATAATATGAAATATTCACATTTGAATCTAAGAAAGTACAAGGACATTAGTGTGCCATGTAGACATCTATGTGTCACACTAGTTTCCAACCAAAAATGTACAAGAATTAGACACTCAAGTTGCTAGTGCTTCATCATTGTCACCTATAAAGTCAGACTCGTGGAATTCCAACATAGGTTTTTTCCATAAATAAGGTGGACCTAAATGCAAAAGTGTGAAACTGCCATAGGGTACAATTTTATGACACTACAACTACCCATCCACTTTGTTCTCTAAGCCTTAAAGGATTTCCCCTTTTGGGAAAGAAAACCCACATGGGTCCTTCTCCCAATGTACAATTAAGGAATTTAAAATTCCTTTATTCCCTTTCACCTTACATCTTGGGAATGTTGGAAAAGGAAGACCTTTATGATAGAGATCTTCCCCATATCCCAATATATATTATGAGTACCGATCTCCCTCTCTATCCCTCACATTGTGCCACTTGGCACAATCTCATGGCTTGAGAGGTCACATGCATATCTAGCCATTGATATTATTTTAATCAATCTCCACCCTCCATTCATCTCTTCTCACATTAAATGCTAAATAATTAGTCTTTTTCACTATCCACTATGTGAAGATTACAATATCTTACAATCCTACATCTTTTGAGCAATTCAATAATGTTGTGTTGTCAAAATTCTATTGAGAACACATCTAAATTGATCACACCAGGACAATCTACACATTGAGGGCTTCAACATAGTTGGCTTTCGTCAAAATATTTAAAGGTTTGAGCTCTTTTATGACCTAATCTAATTGTTGCTTGATTTTTGTGTTTTGTTTGGCTTTCATTATGATTTCCTTAAACATTTAGGACACAAAATTTCATAGCAAAAATTCTAACATGCTTGGTGGGACCCACATCACAGGTTTGCTAATAGAATTCTATATCTTTTTTAGTTAGATTTGTTTGTAAGTTTTCCATAGGGGTGATTGTTCTCCCAGATAGGAAAATCTGCTCTATAAGCGTGCAACTCTGCTCTTACATAGGTGACTCCACTTTGGCCCTTCAACATTTAGAAAAATCTCCTAGAGAATAGGAAGACCTGTCTCTACAAAAGTGAATCTACTCTAGAAGGGAAAATCCACCTATAGAGAGGTGATTGTGTTCTTGACTAGATCTATTCTAGAAAGGAAAATATATTTGTATAGGGGTGACCCCATCTCCCAAGGTAACTTCCACATACCAATATCTCTCTCAAGCCCTCACATTGTTACACTTGGCACAATCTCATGGCTTGAGAGGTCACATACATCCCTAGATATTGATCTTCTTCTAATCAATATCCACCCTCCATTCATCTCTCCTCACATAAAATGCTAAACACTTAGTCATTTTCACTATCCATTAATCTGAGCTTACAATCTCTTATAATCCTATACCTTTTGAGAAATTTGGTAATGTTATTCTATCAAAATTCCATTGAGCACACATCTAAATCGATCACACTAAACAAATATACACATCAAGGGCCTCAACATACTTAGTTTTCATTGAAATCCTTGAATATTTGAGCTCTTTTATGCCCTAATTTGATTGATTTCATCTTTAAGATGCAATCTTGGAAATTTTTTTTCCTAGAACATTGAAAGACATGGCCTTGGAATGGTTTTTCTCATTTCCAAATAACTTAATCACTTCATTCACACAAATTTTTAGTGCATTTATCCAAAAATTTTAATTAAACATTGGTCCTCAAGTAACACTAATAGACTCAATGCATTGTAAACAAGAATCTAAGGAAAAGGTAACAAAATTGATATGATGATACCAATCACTTTACTCAAAAATCTCTTATAGTCTTCCTAATGCTAACATTCAAAGAGTGTTTGTAGGAAACTCACAACCTAATATTTGAGATAATATTTTATTGATGAAATACCCATCCTTTACACATTTGTGTATAACACTTCATGATTATCAAATATTGGTTAGTCAATATAAAGGAGCACATTCATCAACTCCTACCAGTCAATCTGAATCTAAACCTCGAAATAATTACCCATCATTTAAAAATCAAAACAAAAACCTTATCACTCATCAAATCACCAAAAATATTGATGCAAATGTCGCCACTGCAAGTAACACTCCTTATCAATTTAGACCAAGAGACAGACAATTCACACAATTGACTAATTCTCTTCATATGATAATAATACAATTGTGAAGGGAAAACATGATTCAATTACTTACAATTAGGCCTACTGACACAAGTAAACCTTTACCACCAAAATTTAATGCAAAGGAATTTTTTCAATATCATCATACACTTGGACATGATACAGAACGATGTATGAATATTAAGCATTAACTACAAGATCTCATTGATTCTAATCAAATCCAATTGGACGGTGTTAATGAAAAAGGAAATAAATCAATTTCATCACCTAACCATAATTTACAAATACTTTACAACCCATTACCAAGTCATTCATCCAAGTTTCTACAATGTAGTGATAATGATGGGGAAGATGATGATATGTCCAACATGATAAACATAATAGAAGTTCAATCTCATAAGGGAAAAACCACTTTGTTTTGTGATATAATTTTATACATATTGATGTATCCATGCATACATACGATGGTCCTTTCTATATCACTAGCAGTATTAATGACAAATCCATAAGGGGATACTCATTTATCTTGCGTGTTTAGAGAATGTGATCATGTAAGAATTTCAATTTGTGCATGAACTTTACAAAGATAATTATGAACAATCAAAATCATGGCTAAAAACTCATGAGGTTTTCTCACCCTATGATAGGTTCGATAACTCTCCCACTCAAAGTTGGATAAAAAAATTTGGATGTTTCATTCACTGTCACTCCAACATTAGACCAAATTCATTTTAAGCTAGGCTATTAATGGCTATGCTTAATGAATGTTATCCCATTGGTTATCTATAAGTGCATAAAGTTCCCCTTTGAAAATGAAATACACACAATTCATCATAGTGGATTTAAAACTTTGGATTCTCATGGAAAATTTTTATTGGATTATTTTTGGCCTACAAGCATTGAACCTATAAAACCTTGTGAATATCACTTTTTCATATCATACCAAAAGTTTAAAGAAAAATGTATAGCGAAGTTGTCTCTTACCAACATCCCCCTTAAGGTTCCTTGGGCCACTATGACTTGCATGGATATTTCTCCTACACCAAAGGTAATAAAGGAACCTAAGTTGGAACCAAGTATCATCCCTCCATCACTTGGTATGTACATCACAATTCCATCTCCACCATCTTATAAGAGACCTAGGGATACTCATATAATCAACTTTGTAACTCTAAAGGAAAAAAATGTATATGTACCTAAAGATACAATGATCTCCCAACCCATGGTAGTCCCTTCAACTTATCCTCCAAAGGAAGAAAAGAGACCTATGTTGGGAAATACATTAATTAATCCCTCACAAGCTGAAACTCGTGCAAGAAGAAATATAAGGAAAAAGATCATAAGCATAGATGTGGCACTTTGGCTCACCAACTTGCTAAAAAGAACCAAAATTTACCTAATGTACAACCACCCATCCAAATCAACTTCGATGAATTATCTTTCGTCCACTCATCCTCATCATTAATTGAATCCAATCTTCCATCCTCGTTGAAATATGAAATTAAACTATATCTATCCCAAACTAAGAAAATAATAAAGAGTAGTGTCAAAAAAAGAGTCCTTGGACATTTTTCACTTTCGTTTGGGTCCTTCTTATGGATTTTGGCTTAATGTTGCCTCGATTTAGAGTTGTAATGTGGATAACACATTCACATTAGGTATTGGGCCCTTGTGAACTAAAAAGATTCAAATGGTACCTTACCTAAGTGTTGTAAAGTGTTGTAACACACTTTCACATTTTTCTAGGGTCTTGTTAATGTATTTCAGCTAAATAACCTCTTTTCATTATTTACCAAGCCTTGTTTCAAAGTGTTGTAAAGTGTTGTAACACACTTTCACTCTTTTCTAGGCTTCTTATTAATAATTGGGCTTTCTTATGCTTTAATTGGCCCCATTTTGCATCCATAGGCCTTACTTATGTGTATTTTTGAGAATAATCCCGATAAATATCATTTAAAATATCAAAATCCCAAAACCCACCTCAAACTCCTAAAGTGGGACTCATTCGACATTATGGGTGAATGAATCCCCTTAGGTGGGACCCATTTTCCCAAGGTGACGAATGAGTCCCCTTTAACTCAAAATTCAATTTTAATTCAAAATTCTAGTGGGTTTTTATTCTCCAAGGGGTAAGTGCACAAAGTTGAGTCCACGAAATGTGGAAGTTTTTGCCTTAGGCAAAAAAATGAATTCGGCTTGCAAAAAACGGGATACCACTTTTTAATAAATGGGATCCCGTTTTTAGAAAATGGGATCCCATTTAGCTTTGGGATCCCGAACCTAAGTTTAAAAAACGAGATCCCATTTTTGGAAATGGGATCCCGTTTTGAAAATTTTCCAAAAAGAAATTTCCAAAATGGAAATTTTTTAAAAAGGATCCCGCTTTGAAAAAAATTCAAAAATGGAAACTTCATTTTTTTTTCATCGAAAGTTTTCAAAATGGGATCCCATTTTGAAAACTTTCCATTTTTGAAAATTTTCGCTTTTGAGAAGAATTTAAAACGGGATCCCCGCTTATAGAACCATAAAATGTTTTTATGAAACGATTTTTTAATGAAACGGGATCCCATTTTTTAATGAAACGGGATCCCGTTTTTTAAATTATGAATTTTTGAGCAGGTTTTTGGCTTGTTTTTTGGTTCGGGAAATGGCTTGGGGACTCGAACCTAAACTTTGGACCTAGTTTGACCTGCAACTTGAAGGTCTTGTTAATGTCACAGGAAAATAATGACTTTGGACATATGTTTGAAGACCTATTTTGCAGAATTTTTTTACAAAATTAAAACCCATTATAGATGAGATAGTGTAGATTCCAAATATGTAATTTTTTTAATAATTTGATTATTTTTTCTATTTTTCAATTAATTTCTAATGAAACTAGTCCATAAACTTGAATTATCAGTTTTTTTAGTATTTTAATAACTTTTGATTTGAAACATAACATTTTGACGAACGGATTGCACAAGAGCAAACTTCAGACAATTCTTTTCAATTTTAAAAAAAAAATAAAAAATGATAAGTTTAGGTCATCTTATGCGTGTCGTACACGACGATTTTTCAAAATGACAAATATGCCTAATAAATATTTAATAAAAAAAAAATCAATAAAAAATTATAAAAAAATATTAAAAGCAAGCTTTAGTGAGTCACAAATCTTTTCCCAAAAGGATTTAGAAAAATATGATAATTTAGGTCAAAATATGGATGTCGTACACGCATGGTATGGTATAAAAAGTGACTTTTAAATAGTGGTTTTAAAAATGCCTATTGAAACTCAATTTTTACTAACTGGGTATTGAAATAAATTACATATTTGGAAACTAGACTCCAAGTACTACATTTTATGATTAGTGACTTTTTTGAAGATTCCATCTCTAAGTGCTTCAAATTTTAAGGTCAAATGTGTCAAATTCTGAAAATTAGGGAAAACACTTCCACTTTTTGGCCAAAAAGTGGACTCAACTTCTTGCACGCACCCCAAGATCTAAGGTCAGCCTGCGATGTTGTAATTTCGGGAATTATTACATAATTGAGTGTAAATACAAGCTTCTTTTTCTCATTTTCATACCTAGCAAATTTTACAAGCATTCATGAATATAGTTCACAAGAGCATTTGTGCAATTGATAAGAGCATTCAAGGAATTTCAAGAGCAAATTATCAAGCATTCAAGACCACCTTCAAGTGTCTTCCATCAAGTCAAAGATTGCTTGCATTTTTAGAGCTAACAATAGTGGTGTAGGATTTGTAAGCATTGCATTCAAGATCTATCAACATCAAGCTAGAGTTCAAGTCCACATCCATTGGAGCCATCATTTACATGTTTGCAACACTTTGCTACAACGGTTTGGTGAGTTGCAACATCATCATTCTCCATTTCATTTCATTTCATTTCATTTCAAGGGTTTAATTACCAACAAGGGGTTTGACCAAGGAAAACCCCTATTCACTAACCCCACAACATTTTTCCCTCTTCTTGTGTGTGATTTTTAGGGCTAGGTTACAGATTTACCAAGAAGTTAAGATTGGAAAATGGTCAAAGAAAATCAAATTTGTCAAAGTCCTAAGAGAAGCTTGGAGAAGATCTACAGGCTGAATTTTGCAGTTTTGGATTAAAAAACTAGTTAGGAAGAGCAGAGAAGACTATGGGCTATAATTTCCTATTTTGAATTTCCAAAAAATTAGAAGTGGATTGATTCGCCACTATTGGCGAATGAGTCCCATTGCCCAGGCCCGAACAAGAATTTTGTAGATCTGAGTACCCTTTTGCCTGAAACTTGTTCCTGCACATTTTCTAGAATACTAGACTAAGTCGCCCATCTTCGCGTATGAGTCCTAGTTAGCTTCAACATCAGATTTTTTAGTGATCCAAAGCTCCATTCCATCTCCAACAAGTTTCCAGGTGCACATCTCCAGTTTCACAACTTTCTATTTTATTTTGCTTGCATTCTTAGGTCATTTAGTATTAATTTGCATATCACACTATGCTTTCAAACATCTTGCATTTTCCAAGTTTACACTTGGTGGTGAACCCTCATTTGTTGTTATCCTTTCCCTATAACTCTCCCTTTTTCAGATTTCAATCTCCTTTACATTAACATCTCAAGGGTTTGTTCTTGAGTGAATAAGTGACATTTTGTCTCTCTCCTTTTAGGTCCAAAACCCTAGAAGTGAAAGAGAGCACAAAATAATTTTATTCATTTTGGTGAAATTGCATATAGAGCATTATATTTTTGATTTGGAGTGCATTTACATCCTAGATTTAGCTTGCATTTTGCATTAGTTAATTTGCATTCTAGGGTTTCAAACTTTGCATTAGTGAAAAGCTCATTTAGCTTGCATTATTGCACTTAATTTCATTAAAAATTAGTAAAATTCTACATTTATATTTTAGGTTTGCATTAGGAAACTTAAAAAGCATAAAATTCATTTCAAAATAATTACTACTAGGACTCATTCGCCACCTAGGGTGAATCAGTCCCTTTGCACATTTTACATAGATTTTTTTGGCATTTAATCTTCATTTTCTGAGTAGTTGTTTGTTGTTGTTATCTCTTTGTTTTAGTTTGTAGATTTTCTATTTCATTCAATTCATTGCATCTAGTTTAATTTCATCCATCTTGTGCTTTGCTTAAAATCAAAATTGCATTTACAACATTATTTCATAGTTTAGAATCTAAAACTTGCATCATGGATGTGTGTTTTAATAAGCTTTGGATGTCATTAAAATCTTTAGTAGATATGTCAAGTTGTACCTTTGGAAATGACCCTAATGACATTGAACTCACTCATGCTCCTTCAACTCCTTATGCATGTCCTCCTCATGATGTTTACGTCATTAGAGAAGATGATGACAACATGAATAAGTTCCTAAATGATTTCCTTGACAACCTTGAAGACAATGCATCCTTTTATCCCTCCATGAATCAACCAAATCCTCCTACAATACCACCTCTTGAGATGTTTGGTTACTTACATCCTGAAACAAAAGTTGAACCTAAGTTCCCTACAATAGGTGAACATAGTTCCTCTAGACAAGTAAACACTCAACCATTTTATGATAACAAAGTAACAAACACTCCAATCAACCTTGAAGAAACATATGGAAAAGGATTCACAATCTTGAGCAAACAAGGATGTGATACAACAAGCGAACATGAAATTCATCAACTCTTAGAGTGAAAACCAATAGATGAAAACAAAAAAGGGCTAGGATATCATGATCCCTCTCATAAAAACAAGCCTCCTAGAGAATATCTAAGGCTTCGTGATGATGGTACGGTGATATTTGATTCCCCTCCTAATCTGAATGTCCTTCTTCCTAAAGAACAACCAATCACTCATAACAATAACAAGGATGAGAGGATCACCTTAGGTCCCCTCCTCTGCATTCAATTCAAAAATTTGGTGACATTAGCAACCTCTTCCATCTTCCTTTCCCTAAATCTAAAAATGAGAAAGCATTGCAAATGCTTTTCCATCATGGTCTCATTAAACTACCATGCCGTACTAGTGTCAAATTTCCTAAAGATAACACAAAGTATTGTGCATACCATCAAACTCGTGGACATAACACTAATCATTGTCATGCCTTACAAAATATACTGGATAGGTATGATATTTCTAAAAACATTGATTGGATTGAATAGAAATAATATCCTTTTTCACCCTTTGTCATGTAATAGTTGTAGAACATTCTCTTCTCACTATTACATGACCTTTCCCATCACCTACCTTAGCTCATTCTTGTCTCACACTCAATGGGGGAAAGTAATTGCTAGCCTTGTCCTAGTAGTGCATTTGTCATTGTTTGTTAGGTTCATCATCTACCTTCTGCTTATACAGATTGAGATTGGGAGGCATATGACTTGCTCATAGGTTGACTCACATTTTCCTTACTATTATTTTGCATTTTCTCTTTCTTTTTCTTTTTTTGTGCAATTGCATGTGCGTAATGTGATCCCTTGTGATGTTCTGTTTGATGTTTTATCTCTTTATGCCATTCCTCTATTTGTACCTTCATTCTTCTCTATGTCATGCATCGCTTTCACATTTTTATCTTTATCTTTTTCTTGTATTTTCCTTTTGGGGATGTTGTAAGGCATCGAGACATTCATGTCTCCTTCATGTTGACCCAAAAAAAATTCCTTTTTTTTCCACATTTTCTCTTTCATTTGTCTTGTGTTTTCCTTTTGGGGATGACGCAAGGTGTTGAGGCACCCTATGTCTCTTCCATATTGACCCAAAAGGTTTTTATTTGTTTTTTCTCTCTTTGAGTCATTCTTCCAGTTCTACGTGTATTTGGGGGATGGTGACAGTTCCACGCTCTTTATAAAATTAGTGCAACAAAGAGCATACTAACCCCGAATCCATAGATCCCTTATGTGTTTGGTGTTTTCATTTTGGGGGCAACCCAGGCTCTCTCTTTTTTCTTTTTCTCTCGTATTACACAACTTTACTCAAAAACATATGACTTGGCATAGGGATTTCCAAGTTGGCTCTCATGTCTTCTTTCTTGTCTACATTTTTCATTTGCTACTTTAAAGTAATTCCTCACATCACAATGTTTAGCAATTCCTTTAAAGTGGGGGCATACATTGGCATTATTCTTTTGCATTTTCTTTTTCTTGGTTCTTAGTGCAGCCTTCTTACTTCATACGATGTGTTTGTCACTTTGTGGATGATGTTGGATATGATGTCTTTCATGAGCGTGATCTACTTAACATATTACATTCCTCTTAGTGGCCTAATACGACACACTACATCCCCTAAGTTGTGAATCTTCTATTCTTTGATCGGTCCTCTCTTGGAGACAGTAGGAACATTTTTCCCTAAGTTATAGACCTCACATGAACTAAGAAAAACTCCTTTGAACATCCTTTGCATGTTGCACTTCATTTTTTATATGGCCACCTTGCATAACATAGCTTGCATGCCTATGGAGCCATCGTGTTTGTTCATGAGCTCCAAGCATATGAAGTTTTTCTTGTCTCATGAAGCTCAAAAGGCCATTTCTCTTTATGTGACACCTTATTAAAGTTATTAGGAGGTATAACTTTGATATGGTTGAGCAGGAAACCCATTCCAAGGCATGAATTTCACCATAGCCACTTGCATGTGTGTGAGTGCATACTAGCCATGAGTGTATGTTTCTCACCTTTTAGGATTTCTCACCTGGTGGACAACTAGGAGTTCTGTCGCCTCAGAGTGAGTGTGCATTTTTCCAAACAAACAACCTAGATCTGATCCACATCAGGATGGAAAAATGGTCGAAGCTTGATCCAATCCTTTTATTTTATTTCTTTGAATTCTTTTCTTTTTCTCTTTGGAAGTGCATGCGTGGCCTTGTCACTACACTTTACATCATTTTTATGTGCATTCCTTTGTGCTTATGTTTGGTTTTCCATGGGATCTTGATCACCCCTCTTGATTATTTTTGTTTCATCTTTCTAGCATTGGTTCATTGGAACCCCTCTTGGTGCATGTTTTTCTACTTTAGTGTGATTTTGAAGTAGGTTCATCCTATCACTAAAGTGGGGGCTAAATGTAGTGTCAAAAAAAGGGTCCTTCGACATTTTTTGCACTTTTTTGGTTCCTTCTTATGGATTTTGGCAAGTAATGTTTCCTCGATTTAGTGTTGTAATGTGGATAACACATTCACATTAGGTCTTGGGCCCTTGTGAACTAAAAGGATTCAAATGGTACCTTACCTAAGTGTTGTAAAGTGTTGTAACACACTTTCACACTTTTCTAGGGTCTTGTTAATGTATTTCACCTAAATAATCTCTTTTCATCATTTACCAACCCTGGTTTCAAAGTGTTGTAAAGTGTTGTAACACACTTTCACACTTTTCTAGGCTTTTCATTAATAATTGGGATTTCTTATGCTTTAATTGGCCCCATTTTGCATCCACAGGCCTTACTTATGTGTATTTTTGAGAATAATCCTGATAAATATTATTTAAAATATCAAAATCCTGAAACCCACCTTAAACTCCTAAGGTGGGACTCATTCGCCATTATGGGAAAATGAGTCTCCTTAGGTGGGTACTATTCGCCTAGGGTGGCAAATGAGTCTCCTTTAACTCAAAATTCAAATTTAATTCAAAATTCTGATGGGTTTTTATTCTCCAAGATCTAAGGTCAGCCTGTGATGTAGTTTTGGGAATTATTGCATAATTGAGTATAAATACAAGCTTCTTTCTCTCATTTTCATACCTAGCAAATTTTACAAGCATTCATGCATATAGTTCACAAGAGCATTTGAGCAATTCATAAGAGCATTCAAGAAATTTCAAGAGTAGATTATCAAGCATTCAATAGTTCCTTCAAGTGTCTTCCATCAAGTCAAAGATTGCTTGCATCTTGTTGTTTTAGAGCTAACAATAGTGGTGTAGGATTTGTAAGCATTGCATTCAAGATCTATCAACATTAGGCTAGAGATCAAGTCCACATCCATTGGAGCCATCATTTACATGTTTGCAACACTTTACTACAAGGGTTTGGTGAGTTGCAACATCATTATTTGTTCATTCATCATTCTCCATTTTATTTCATTTCATTTCAAGGGTTTAATTACCAACAAGGGGTTTGAACAAGGCAAACCCCTATTTACTAACCGCACAATATTTTTCCCTCTTCTTGTGTGTCATTTGCAGGGCTAGGTTGGAAATTTACCAAGAAGTTAAGATTAGAAAAGTGGTAAAAGAAAATAAAAGTTGTCAAAGTCCTAAGAGAAGCTTGTAGAAGATCTACATGCTGAATTCTATAGTTTCAGATCTGAAAAATAGTCAGGAAGATCAGAGCATCGTGAAGGCTACAATTTCCTATTTTGAATTTCTAGAAATCCAAAAGTGGAGTGATTTTACACTATTGGTGAATGAGTCCCATTTCCTAGGCCTAAATAGGAATTTTGCAGATCTGAGTACCCTTTTGGCCGAAACCTGTTCTTCCACATTTTCCAGAATACTGGACTAAGTCGCCTAGGTTGGTGTATGAGTCCTAGTCAGCTTCAACATCATAATTTTTAGTGACCCATAGCTCCATTCCATCTCCAACAAGTTTCCAGGTGCATATCTCCAGTTTCACAACTTTCTATTTTATTTTGCTTGCATTCTTAGGTCATTTAGTATTAGTTTGCATATCACACTGTGTTTTCAAACATCTTGCATTTTCCAAGTTTACACTTGGTGGTGAGCCCTCATTTGCTGTTATCCTTTCCCTAGAACTCTCCCTTTGTCATATTTCAATCTCCTTTGCATTAAAATCTCAAGGGTTTTTTCTTGAGTGAATAAGTGACATTTTGTCTCTCTCCTTTTAGGTCCAAAACCCTAGAAGCGAAAGAGAGCACAAATTTTTTTTATTCATAAAGAATGAACATGTGGATGATATTATACAAATTCCACCTATTGTGATGAAATTTGATAATGAAGATGGAGAAGCTAAGATAGAAGAACAAACTTTATTGTTCTCCACATCTATGGATTTAAATGGGGGAAACTATGATATCCTCCTAATGAGAGTGATCCATAATGTGTTAAACTTGGTGATAATCCTTGTACAACACTTGTAGTCCATTTAGCCTATTGTTTGCCTTCCATTTATGATGAGTAAGATTGGGATGCAAATGATTTTCTTTAGATCAACTCACATATGTTGTACACTTTGTGTGTTTTCTTGTATGTGGTGTGATTTCTTATGTTGTTTTGCTTGGTGTCTTTTATGTTAGTGTTATTTGGATGGACCTTGTTTTTCTTATTGACACAAGGATATAAAGGAAATGAATATGTTGAAACAACCATCTATTTGTATCTCTTTTATTTATGTCATAGAAATTTGTTGTTTTTTGTCTTCCTTTTGGGGATGATTCAAGGTGTTGAGGCATTTAGGCCTCTTTTATGTTGACCCAAAAGGTTCATTGTGTCATAGCTACACATTTTTATTTTATTGTGTTTATAGTTCCATAAGTATTTAGGGGAATGATGTCAATTTCAAGCATAATCATATTATATATTATAAAAGGTCTATACTGACCCTAGATTTTTGGATCCCTTATGTGACATCTTTCATCTTATTATATGGATTTGTCTTGGGGGAAACCTCCCACCTTGATTCAGATTTATTAGAAACATATCATTCGCACAAGGTTTTCTAATAAGCTCTCATAACCTTATCATCTTGCATTTGTCATTTTACTTCTACCTTAAATTTTTTTCTCATAGTTGGTGTTTAGCAATTACTTTAAGGTGGGGGAATGCATTCTATTATGTGTTTCACTTTGTTCACCTAACAAATATTGAACTTTTTTAGCCTATGAATAATAAGCATCTTGGATATGGATCAGGTAGTAAGATTTTTGTAGAGCTTACTAATCTATGATTGTCATACCCCTTTTGCATTTTACTTTCATTCTGTTTGCATTGTGTTAAATTGTGTTTGCATTATGTTTTTTTTTTCCTTTGCATTGTGTTATTTTATGTGTGGTGTCTTTCTCATGCATGTTTTGTGTTTTCATGCTACAGTTCACTTCACACGTGTGTTCCTTTGTCCTTATGTTATCTTGACATAGGATATTGAATCTTGGGGGCTATCACATCCCCTAGATTCAATACCATCCTATCTCTTCAATATTTGGATAATTAAACCCATCTTGACATATTATTACTTTAGTGTGAGTTGGAGTGTAAGTTCATACTATCACTAAAGTGGGTGCTAGCATGTTTTGTGTTTTCATTGCTACATTTCACTTCACATATGTGTTTCTTTGTCCTTATGTTGTCTTGACATAGGATATTGAATCCTAAGGGCTAGCACATCCCCTAGATTCAATACCATCCTATCTCTTCAATATTTGGATAATTAAACCCATCTTGACATATTCTTACTTTAGTGTGAGTTGGAGTGTAAGTTCATACTATCACTAAAGTGGGGGCTAGCATGTAGCATCAAAAATTTCCACCCTTGAGAATTTCACATTAGGTTTAGCTCCCCCTTATGTGCTTGGACCTAATTATGCATTAATTTCCTATTTTATAAACATCTTCAAAAAATAAAATATGGGAAATGAAACTATCATTTAATATTTTCCCCTGACACTTTTGATCCTAAAAACTAGGAATCTAGTCCAGGACATGACCCAACATTTTTGGATCCAAATTTAAATATGTTAGTGTTGGTAATTAATTATTTGAATTTCTAATTTCAATTGTTAGCTATCAAAATTTTATTTCTGGGAAATTAGGAGAATTGCATATAAATACAAAGTATTTTCACCATTTTAATCCTTGAAGGACAATTATGAAATCTATTGAGAAAAGTGAAGATCGTAAGAGTTGTCAAGGGTAGAATTATCAAGATTATTGTAGCATTTCATCATTAAAGTATCATGTTATATGTAATGTGAGTTTGTGTTCATGTTTGAATACATTTTTATTTATGTGTACTAACACTTGTAGGTATTCAAATCAATTCAATTCAAGAAATAGTTCATGCTTGAAGGTGATGAGTGGGACTTTAATCCATCAAGGAGATTAGATCTAAAAAGTGAGTTGCATTAAAAGGTTGTCAATTCATTACTTGTTTATCATTAGCCTCTATCCAACCAATGATAAGCTCTCTTTTATCATAATTTTCCATTGTGGAGGTAGAAATACCAATACTACACACTAGACTTAGCTAGGCCCATTTATGGCACAACCTTTCCTCTCCTTTAATGTGTGTAGGTTACATATATGAAGTGATTTGAAGGAAGATTGAAGGATATTTTTTCATTCATGCATTAGAACCCTACAAGTTGTCAAGTCATGGAATCTACATTTTCTCATTGACAAACAAATTTTAAAAAAAAACTCCAAGAATATGGAAGCTATAGACTTGTCACCTCAAGCCTATGAAATCAAAATTAAAAAATGAGCCCAATCTAGGGCACACCATACACTATATTGACCTTTTCAACCTTATATTTTTACATCAAGTGAATTTGTGTCTACCCCTTGTATTTTTGGAACTCATTTTTGTCTATCTACTTTTAGTTTATCAAAAATCATAATAAACTGTTACATTTTCACAATTTACATAATAGACAAAAATCATAATAAACTGTTACATTTTCACAGTTTACATAGTTGATTGCATCATTCAAAAATATTCAATTAGCAATCATAAATCAACAATCCACATCGCACAACAATATCACAATTATTAGAAACCTGATCCACCATTCTAATTCTTCCTATTGGGATTTACAGTGAAGTTGATTCGAGATAATTCCTAATCCTTCAAAAAATTGGGACAAGTGTGATTTAGGACCTGGATCCCTTTTCCCAATAAAACACCACCCATCCTCTACGAATCCACCCTTAGGGCAGAGCTACCTCCTCTAGCAGATCCACCCATTTATAATGCATCTACCTATTCTCTAATAGATCCACCTTTCAATGACACATCTTCCCTTTAGTAGATCCACCCAATTTAGGCCCATCCACTTGAGCTGAGGCACATCCTCCTATTTTCTCTTCTTGGGTAGATTTGACCTATTGGTTTGGGTAGATCTGCCCCCAAGTATGGTTTCCAAGTGTAATAAATACATAAATAGACTAGGTACAAGGAAAAATGATGTGACATACTTGATTACCTTATCCTCCTTGTCATGTCTACACCCTCACTTGGTTAGCTTAGTGTGTAATAGCTCATCCATGCACCATTATACCTGCTCTAATTCACTAGATCACTTAGGTAATTGGGGTTCAAATGAATATTAATTAACCCCTAATTATTATTATAGTAAGCCCTAATCATCATTTTCGCTCCCGATTCCTCCTTGCAACTTCATTTTCTTTCGTTCCTTCGACATCCTTCCTCATTTTTCATTGCAACCCTTTTTCTATCTATATTCTTCATCTTTTAAGAGGCTGCCCGTGCCCCTTTTTTATATCCATCCTCTCAAGGGGGAATCACTCCCTCTACATTTCTTTTTCTTCTTTTTCTTCAATTTCCTCCATTCCAAGGAATCTTCCCATCTAGTCCTTCTATCGAGTCACCTATATTTATATTTTTCTTCAAAACATCATTATATTAATGTTGTTTTGAAGAGTGGAAAAATGTGGACACCTAAAATTGACCACTTGCATTTGGTCGATTTCATCTGGTAATTCATCTAAAATCCCTTCTATTTATGTTAATTCAATAATACTTTAACACTTTAATTAATATTACCAATTTACCCCTAATTCTTCTAAGGTTCCAAAGTGATTAATTAATTTAATTGATTACTTTAATTTTATCCCCTTTCTTCCCTAAATTAAATAAATACCTTTATTTATTTAATTTAATCACTTTATTTCCTCACAATGATTAAATAATTATTTATTTCTCCTTTTCTCTCACCTCTTGTCACATCATCCATCATTTTCCATTATCCCCTAATCCTAATATTAATCTATTTCCTAATCATGTGCACACTCTTAATCATGGATTAAGACATGTCACATCCTCCAACTTTCCCACTTGCCTCCTAATCACTCATCCTAATCGTAATTTTCACCTAGAACCCATCCCCTAATCACTTGTATATTCATAATCCTAAGATTAGGAAGGGGCTAACCCCCTTTCCATTTACTAACCATCTACTTTGTCCTATAATCCTTAAAGACTTTCTCCTTTTGGGAAAGCAACCACACATGGTTCATTCTCCCAAAGTACAATTAATGAATTTAAAATTTCTTTATTCCCTTTCACCTCACATCTTGGGAATGTTGGACAAGGAATACCTTTATGAAAAAGATCTTCCCCATCTCCCAAGGTACCTTCCAAGTACCAATCTCCCTCTCAAGCCCTCACATTGTGCATATTATCACCTAAGTAAGTACCCTTTCTAAGTCACAAAACTTATCTTACTAGTGAAACATTGGATCTTTTCCAGGATTTTGGGTTACCTATGACTAAAAATAACCTCTAGAGAGGGCTGGTTCTCTAGGAACTTCACCTAATCTAAGCTACCTATTGTTGCTTGTTGAGAAAAGGGTAAAAAAAGGAAACATGAAAATGAATCCTAAAACTAAAAGGTGATGCACCACGATGATGTCACACCTACAAGTTATTGTTTTAACATATAATTACCTCAATAGTTTAGCTTAACTTTACACAACTCAAATATTTTCATATGTCACTACATCAGTGTTTTGCAAGAAGTTTTGGTTTTCTAACAATTTTGAAGGAAAAGAGATGTTCTTTCATAACTTAAATGGCTATTTGACCCACTACATAGCTTATAACCTACAAAAACATATTTTTTTCCCTAAAGGTGCTAAATGAGATAAACATAAAAGGAATTATCATAATACAAAAATATTCATCATTTATTACATTGCACACAATAAAATAGCTTCTAAAAAGGCCAAAATTCTTAAACTTTATTGATAAAAAAGTGTTTACATAGCTATATAAGTCTGAAAATGGAGTTTCATTATTGCTCTAGCTTAAAAGAATCTTCAAGAGAATTAAAATAAAAAACTAGAGAGAAAGAACCAACTTAGAATTTCCCTTAGGCTTGTCTTATATGTTGCTCAACAATTTCTACATAATAGGAACATGTGTTTGTTGGGTCAGACCTCCTTTGGGTGTCCAAAATAATAAACCATACTTTATAGCCCCTAAAAGGGCTCCAAAAAGGTGTTTGACTGAAGAAAAAATCATTCATTGACCTTATCTACCATAAGGCTCAACAAACAGCTCCTATATGCTCTCCAAAAGGTTCAAACTAAGTCAAAACTGCCCTATCTTCTCTCCATCAGTTGCACATCTCACCAAACTATCCCTAGATGTCCTCCAACTACTCATTACTCAAATTTTCACTTGCATGATCTACTAGGGCATGTGGGAGAAGATATGAAATAGTCAAAATACTTAGGAGGATGTGGGATAACTTAAGGGGTTGGAGGATGACACATGTCTTATGGCCTAAAAACTACTTATGTTGGTCATGTCACTATTCCTTATTATCCCTTACACACTGTCATGACCTCCTACAATCATCTTACATATACCTCAAAACTTTGAATGCTAACTATTCTTCATATACCTTTTCTATCCAATGATTTGTTATGTCTCTATGGTTTGTATGTCCAAGGTTCTATAGGTTTACTTTGTGTAAGACATAACCCTTCATCACCCTCACAAAAGTTCTATCCTCAATAGGTTTGCAACCTATTGCTTCATTTTGATCACTAAAATATCATCAACGCTTAACAATAATCTTTGTTGACCCTTGGCTACTCCTTTTTTCATTTGATATCTCCATTTTCTTATCATAAGAGTGTGCTTGACTTGTGATGTACTTGTATTTCATCATTGTTGTGTTGGTGCTTGACTAGAAAGGCCCAAGTTTTCTCATCATGCTCTTGACATATTGTACTTGAAGATGGTATGTCATAGTCATGACCATATAAGATTGTCATCCTCATTTTTTTGATTTGAGTAATCAATGGACCCCATATTGGCTGTTCACATTCATGATTCTTCATGATTTTCATTGAGGCTTCATTGTCTTTCATTTGACTGTCATATCATTAGCCTTCTTCAAAGCCCGTCCTTTAGCTCCTCATACCAACTATCTCTATCATGCTATTAATTGGCCTTTTTGATCTATGTCAGTCATGAAATTGAGACCTAAATATTAAGTGTCTTTCTTACCTTTCAATTTTCCATTGAACTATAGATTTTTTTTGGGGGGGGGGGCTATGTGCTTCTCTAGCTCTTCTAGGGGTTTTTCACTTAAAAGGAGAGAGATAGGTCCCAAAAATGCAAAGGGTTCATTCAAATAATGTTATGTGCAATGTTTTCTAACCTAAATCAAGTAAAATAAATGAAATTGACCAATTTAAACGAATTAAAATGAATGAAAAAGTGAAATTTAAGCTATGTTTGAAAACACATTGTGTAATGCAAACAATGAAGTAAATGTAGAAATTATGTAGAACAAAAAGAAATAGGCAGAAATAGAGTGCACTTGGATAATATCTGATGAATCCAGAATGTTGTGGATGCTGGTTGAAATCACTAATTATTCATAGTGGGACTCATTCACCTAGGGTGGCAAATTAGTCCTGCTCCTGGTGAAAAACTGTCAGAAACAAGTTTCTATTTGTCAAGATCTAGAATCTGACAAAATTCAAATTTTTAGTCCTAAGGTGGGACTCATTCACCACTGGTGGTGAATCAGTCCTCTCCCAAATTTCTAAAAAATTAGAAGACAACTCTGCAACACCAGATCTGGAAATCACAGCTTGTCGGGTTGCCGAACTCAATTTTGCAGGAAACAAATAGAAAACCTTCTCCAAGCTTGAAATAGACTTGAGTTCAATTGAAGCACCTAGTTTACTTTCTTCTTTACTTTTCAACACCAAAAATCTTATTAAATTTGCATACCTAGGGCTGCAAACACACATGCAATGGGGAAAAATGGTTGAGGGTTATAAAATAGGGGTTTGCCTTGGTCAAGCCCCACTTTTGGTAATCAAACCCTTAATGAAATAGTGAAACATGAAAGAGAATGACAAATTAATAACATGAAAATGCTATCAACTTACCAAACCCTTGATAATGCAAGTCTGAAGTAATGTCAATGGATGCTTCAAAGTGCTTGAATAATGCTTGATAAGATGTTGTAAGATGCTTGAATGCCTAGATGTGTGAATGAATGCTTGAATGAATGAGGAGGATCTAAAATGAGGTGAAAATTGCCTATTTATACACATTTGTGCCTTAGTTTACTATTCATACCTCATCATAGGCCGACATCAAGTGTTTTTGAATAAAAACTCGAAAGGAAAATTTTAAAATTTTTGAATTTGGGGCCAAGGGAGACTCATTTGCCACCCATGGTGAATGGGTCCCACCTAGGGCCTAAAAGCAAGTGTCAGTAAATATGTTGTATTTAATGTTGTTTGTTGGGATGATATTAAAAATACACTTAATTAAGACATATGAGGGCATAAAGGGGTCAAATAAGTCATAAGAAAAGGATAAATAGTGAAGTTGTGCCTAGAAAAGTGTGAAATCTTGTTACAAGACTTTAAAACACTTGAAAATAGGACTTGATGATGTGTAAAAAGGTGATTTTTAGGTGAATTGTAATGAATAGAATCTAGAAGAATGTAGAAATGTCTTACAAAACTTCACAACACCTTCACAAGATGTCGTTCTTTGAATTTTAGTACCTAATTATGCATGTTCAAGCCATGTTGCAACATAAAATCAAAGAAAAATATATCAAATACCATGAAAAAAGACCTAAAAGGCCATGAAAATGACAAGGGGCCATTTTTCTATGGCACATCCACTATATATGGTCTCCTATTGCTCAAAGATAGTGATTCTTTGCATATTTTATGAGCACTGCCATTTAGGCTTGCACTATTTTCATCCATATTTATTTTAATATTTCCAAATACACTGCAAGATGCTCCCATATCATGAGTGATATTTATTAGGTTATCCTTTTCCCATTGTTTTTGTTTTAGAGCTTTCATGGGCATCATCGTGAAGTTCTTCACCCATTTATCCATTTCCTTCAATTTCACTATTTGAGGATATGTTATCCTTTTCACCTCTCAATATATTAGCATGCATGTTTATATCTTTAAGATTGACACGTAGTTGATCTGATACTTCTAGTACTCTGTACTTTATAACCCTATCATCTTCATGAATGTGGTTGTCTCTCCAGTGAACTGTCATGCCCTTACAAGTTTATTAGCACTATTCTTTCTTTGCTAAAACCCACTATCACTATCATGAGGATTATCCTCTATCAACCTTGTTATATTGAAAAAATAATGATCTCCATGATAATAGAGAGAATGGTAAATAGGATGGGTCGAAGAGGCACCTAGTGTATTCACTGGTTTGTAGCCAAATGTTGAAGTATAGTTCACAAAGTTACAAAAGAGCAAGAAATCATTTCATAAACAAACCTTATGAGAAACTATCTCTTTTTCTTGAATTTCCTATAGGAGTAGGAAGACCTAATGTTTCACAATCATAATCTTTACTCACTTTATTAGCTTCCCTTCTTGAAACACTCGATCATTTAATCCTATATACTTACTCGATGCATGTATTTTAAGCTTCCCTATACTAACCTTGAGATCACATTCTTTATTCACTGTCACCAAGGATTCTACCTTATATTTCAATAAAGACACGCCTAGATTTCATATCCTAAGATCTTCCTTTATAACTATAATACCTCTTGCGATTCACCATTCATAGTATTTTACTTGTATTGGCAGTCAACAACCTTGCTCATTTGTCTCTACTCACTATTATGTTCTCTTTAGACTGTCTTGCTCAACACAATATGCTTTGACTATTGTGCATACACTAATGACTACCTCTCTTGGTTTGTGCCCTTTTCCATCTTCCAATGGACTATCCTTGGCTCTTTATTGACTTAGGACTGCTCATTTGTGGCTGCATAGTCCCCTTTATTGGCCAATCACTGTCATTTTACTCATGGGACTAAGCATGTAAGGAAAAGATGGTGCCTCTTTATATTGACTATATGCACCTCATCTGTAGCTCTACTGTATCTCTTGGTTATTTTCCTTTGTAGTTTATTTCCCTAGAATTCATTATGAGAAGTATGATGGATCTCTTGTCTTGTACACAACTAGTGCTCTATCCTTGAACATTATCACCAAAACCCTCTTGCTTGGTTACTTTCTATAGGTAAAACCTTTCTTCATGGACTGTACTATCCCCTTTCAATATCCCTAGAAACTACCTTTAGATGCATGGATTCTAGCTATCATTTTTGCCTTTAACAATCTACATGGATTTGTGCTCCATCATTATAGACTTCCACTTTTCATCGTTGGACTTTATGAACTGCATCTTGATAACCACACATATAATTCCTTTGGTGTATCATACTAGACTAGATTTACACTAATTTTTATGGTCTATGAAGGTAAACATTGGGTAAAAGCATATAGCTATGTCACACTTTATAAAGGAAATGACCAACACTGATCCAACTTTTAAACTTGAATCACTAAAAAGTGGTATATATGTTTTGAATTTTGAAATGATGTAGACTAGTAAAATGTGTATTTTTTAGTATATTTTATGTTTGTATTTTTTTGAAAAAATTATAAAATTATTTTAAACTAGTTTTTAATAAATTAACACTATAATTTAGTTGCTGATAAAATGCTAAAAAATGAAGTTACATGGGACGTCAAACTTTTTATAGTAAATTTATTTTTTTTTCTTAATTTTTTTTCGTGTGTATAAATATAACATGAAACTTTAGTGCATGAATATTTTTTTTTCCAATTTTGATAAATACATATTTTTAAATAAATATTCAAATGCACGTCTATTAAAAAATAACTATTTCCATTGGACGTGAACTTTCATATTAAATATTTATCTAAAATAGAAAAAAAATTATACCACCTTGATATAGATTCTTTTATCTAGTGCATCATATTTTTTTCAATTTTTTTTAATAAGTTTTAGTATTTTTCCTTGGCATGGTAGTCAACCTAATATTTTGTGTTGGTAACCTACTTTTAGTAAAAATAAAATGTACAATATAAATAATAATTAAACTATTAAAATAAATAAATATTTGAAAACTACATTTATGGATCTATAAAAGGGTATTTTTTATATTTTTAAAATAATATTATTTACATGAGTAGGAGTTATTGAAACATCAAGTTTTTCAAAATAAATAAATATATATATATATATATATATGGGGTAAATTGGCCTCAAAGTGGTGCTTCATATATTTTTAGCCAACAATTTTAGTTGAAAAAGTTGTGTAAGTATCTAACTTAAAGCTAGAATGAATCTTAATAGATCATATGCTTGACCAAAATTGATTTTTAGTTAGAAATACTTAAATTTAGTTGTGCTAATAAGTTGGCCAAAAGTGTGACACAAGTTTGTGCTTTTACCCCATTGCAAGTAGTACGTCATCAGTAAGGTCTAAAATCACTACATGATCATTGATGTTATCTTACTTAAAGTAAAAGGGGTATCAAGGGAAACAATAACTCTTTCATCAAGCTCTAGAAAATTTTCTTTTTACTTTAGAATTTTGAGGTTTTCCAAACCTATTGATTCCTAAAGTGAAACTGAAAAATGCACCTCATCATGCTTGAGGTAGAATGGGACCCATCAATGCAGATGAAAGTGCATCAATAAAGTGATAAATTACATTATGGATTCTTGACCTATTCAACAACAATAGCAATTATACTAGAATCAATATAAGGAAAAAGAAATATTGCTACACCACCAAGCATGCCATTGAGTTTTTATGGAAAAT
>VDFB02335716.1:0-13249 GCA_007258455.2 Sequoia sempervirens | reverse complement strand
CATTTGCAGTTTGTTAATGATACTGCCTTGATGGGGATGGCTACTATCAAGGAAGCTACTATTCTGAGGCAGTTGTTAGATGTTTACCTTGTGGCTTCAGGGCAACTGATTAATGAGGATAAATCTTCCATCTTCTTCTTCAATACGCCCGCCTCCATTCAGAGAAGAATTGCTAATATATTGCGGTTTTAGATAGGGGTTCTCCCTTTTACTTATTTGGGCATTCCAATTTATGTTGGTCAGCTTCCCAAGGGCTCTTGGAAAAATATTATTGATAAGTTTCGGGTGAAAGTCAATCATTGGACACATAGATGGTTGTCTTTTGCTGGGCGGGTTCAACTTCTTAAGTTGGTTGTGCAAGCACTCCCTACTTACAGATGTATGCTTCAGATGGCTCCGGTAGGGTTTCTGAAGGAGTTGTATTCTCTTGAAAGGTAGTTTTTATGGGTTGGATGCTTGTCATCCTCTAAGTGGAGCTTGGTCAAGTGGGAAGATGTGTGTAGTCCAAAGCAGTACGGTGGTCTGGGTTTACGACAGTCAACATTGTTCGGTGAGGTTGTGGCTACTAAGCTTTTCTGGAGATGGTGTGTGGAGCAGGATCAGTTATGGGCCAGGATATTATCTCATAAGTATTTCCCTGGAGCCCCTTGACATGATATCCTTAGGTATCCTCTTGGGGGGAAAGGTTCAGTGATTTGGAGTACTCTTTAGAAGGGTGCAAGGCTCATCAAGGAAGATTTATTTTGGATCCGTAGACGGGGTTCGAAAGCTCTTTTTTGGTCAGATTCTTGGGATGGTTTCCCTCTGCTTATCTCCTAGTTTCCTCACCTGCGTCCTTTAAGCCAGAGATTTCTTGCGGCTGGTTGGTCTAGGGTGAGTGATTTCAAGTCCTCTTTTTATGGTCAGTTGGAGAGGGTTGGTTGGAAGGATCCCTCTTAGTGGTCAGATTTGGGGGAGGAGGAAGGTGATGTTGAGCTTAACATGATTATTTACAGTAGGTGTTGTAGCTCTCTACTAGAAGAGGATATTCTTGCGTGGGCACACAATCCTAAGGGGATTTACTCTATTGCTTGTGGCTATCAGGTGTTATTGGCTCAGAAGTTGGTTAGGGTGGAGGTTCCTTGGTGGAAGAGGGTGTGGTGTAAGCTATCATGGCCAAAATGCAATTGCTTTGTATGGAATTTAGCGTGGAATAGGTGCTTGACCTGGGACAACATTTGTAAACGTGGTTTCTAGGGGCCTTCAGTTTGTGTGCTTTGTGGGACTAAGGAAGAGGATTCCTCGCACTTGTTCTTCTGCTGCCCCTTTGTTGTGCAACTTTGGCATTGGTGGTGGGAGGTTTGGAAGCATCCGTGTGTTCATGCTTCCTCTTTGGTGGAGTTCTGGGATAGTATGGGAAGACCCCCCTCGATGGCTTCCTTTTTGTAGGAAGTTTGGTATGTTGGACCTACTTTCCTTCTTTGGCAGGTTTGGCTTGAGCAGAATCGTAGGATATTCCGCAATGTGAAATTGGTGGGTCAGGAGGTGTGGTTGCATATCTTAGTTATGATACAAGAGTTGGTTGAGGCCAATAGTGAAGTGTTCTTCCCCCTAGGGAAAGGGGATGCTGAGTTGGTGGATAGATTAGGACTACAGGGGATACATTCTTCTTCTAGTGGTTCCAGGAGAGGCATGAAAGGGAACATGAGAGTGCAACGGATGGGTAGGTGGTTACCTCCTCTGGCTGGAATTTTGAAGATCAATACTGATGGATCTTCTAGAGGAAATCCTGGGCCTGTTGGGATTGGTGGGGTCGGTAGTGATTCTGGGGGATCAGTGATATTTATTTTCTCTATTCATGAGGGGGAGAAGATTGTTAATCTCATGGAAGGCTTGGCGATTCTTTATGTTGTGGAGCGGGCCCTTGCTTTGGGTTGGCAAAAGATTATTTGTGAAGAGGATTCACAGATCTTGGTTAATCTTTTGAATGAAAGAAAGATGTCTGATATTAATTGGCAGTTAGCTTCGGTTGTTCAGTGGATTCTTCAGGTTAGTTCTAGGATGGAGGCGGTTTCTTTTGTTCATATCCTGAGGGAGTGGAATCGGGTTGCTAATTTCTTGGCTAAATGGGCTTCTGAGCAAGGTAATGGTTGGAAGATTGAGGATTGGGTGCAGGTTTCACCTAAGTTTCGTCAAGATTTGGATGGGTTCCTTGAGGAGGATAGAAGGATACTGGAAGATAGTTGATTTTGTTTTTGTGCTAGTTGTGTTGCTTCTTTTGGTTTTGGGCTTATTCCCTTGGTTTTGGCTGTAATGCTCTTTTTTGATATTCAATAAAGTTTTTACGCTTTTTTAAATATATATATATATATATATATATATAAGTATGCATGTAGAAGAATTTAAACTAGATAATTGACTAATTTCAACTTAGTTGTAAGTGAATAATTAGATAACTAAGAGATTACCAATTATAGAAGAATATGCCAAGAATAGTTTTTTTTATGAATTAAGTGATTATTTAATTCAACATTCGACATTTGAGAATTAAATTAAATAAATTAATATTTATTTAATTGACTGGAGAAAAGATTTAAAGAACAATTAAAGTAATTATTTAATTATAGTCGAAGGTGTGATAAGAATAGATTAAATAAGAATTTATTTAATTTCAGAAAGAGGATAAAGTTAATTAGTGACATAATTAAATAAAAATATTTATTTAATTAATCAGGATTAAATAATGGTAAAATGAATTAATTAAATAATTAAATTTATTTAATTAATAGAGGGTCAATGACTTTAGAAATATAATTAAATAATTAGGATTATTTAATTATGACAATAAAGGTAATAATTATGAAGAAATTGAAGTAACGGGCCTAGACCAAGTTTCAGTGTCTACATTTTGCCCCTCTTTGATACAATGTCATTTTGGCATTGTGTCAAAGAAAATAAGTCAAAAATATGCCCCAGTCATGTCCCAATAATAGGTAAAAGGTATCCCCCTCGGGAAAAATGATAAATTTTCAAAAAAAATTGGAAATAGTCTCAATTAGTCAATTTGATAGCTAGAAGTTAAATGGTGGTGAAAGAAATCAATTTTGAGGAAGTTTGATAGGTGAAAAGGTTGTTAGAAGCTGGTAAAAAGTGCGCTCAATACACAAGGTTTGGAAAAATCCCTCCAAAAACCCTAGGTATAAATAGAAATTAGGTGGAAAATCAATTCATTTACACCCCTCAAGTTTGAAAATTGTGATTTGTGCTCTGGAGTTCTCTGCCAACATGTCGCCAGTTCCCCACTCACAGCATCGCGGATATCACATTTAGACGTTCAGACAGCCTACATACGTGGGACCCCAGATAAGTAGTTGAAAACCGTCTTTTGAAATTTTCATTTTCATGCATTTTTAGGCATTTAATGCTCAATTTTCACATGCGTCACTTTTTAAATCAACGCAAATGCTTGTGTGATCAACACATCTAACATCGGAATGATGCATTTGTAAAAAATCGTTCAGGATAGCGTAGGCATGTGGATTAGATGATCGCATTTGAAATTTTATGCATCGCATTTATATTTTTGCAATGCATGTGTTAGGAATTATAGTGCATGTTAGGTTTTTCACTGCATTTGTATTTGTGCTAAAAATTTGCATGATTGAATAGCTGGTTTTTTGTGCACTGCATTTGTAAAACATGACACATATGCATGAATGACTGGGTGTGGTTTTTGTTTTGACGCATGTGCATGTTTGGAACGCATCTGCATTATTGAATAACACATGTGATATTTTACGACGCATTTACAAATTAGAATGATGCATGTGAAATTTTGTAACACATCTGCATTAAAGTGACACATTTGTCTATCAAAAAAATTTGAAACTTTAGGTTGTAAAAAGTTGCTTATTTTTTGACACAAGATCTGAATTATGTGATTATAGGTTGTTTTGGATCCGATTTACATGAGGGAGTCGAGGCCGTTGACTTTTGATTTTCGAGATCAGTTGTGGAGTGGCGAGAAACAATTCCTATGGCACCTTGGTTTGCATCATGTTACCTTCATGCCCACTATTCGAGCAAACTGAGGTTTGTTAACTGTGCTTTGCAAACATTGGCATTCTAAGACGTCTTTTTTTCATTTGCCTATAGGAGAGGCTAGTGTTTTTTATTATGGAACAAACAGGTTTTGAAGGGATCCCGAAACCCTTAACAGTCAAATAGCATAAGATAGAACATTAACAGAGCATAAACAAAAGCAAAACGTTGCCCACTAAGAAGAAAACAGTGGAAACCAAGGCAGGACAACAAAAAATCGACAAAAAACCACAAAACAACCAGCCCCTAGGCCAGGTTCCTGAGGATCTCCATCGCCTCCTGCTCCAACCTGTTTGTATTAAGTGCAAACTACTTGATCTCCTAGATGTTCACTAAAGCTTGGCCTGCCTTCCTTTTCAAATTTTCTCTGGTCCTGTTACTCAGTCCCCCACTATTCGACTACCCTTCCTCTTTGTCCAAATCAAGAAACACAACAGTTTTAACATGATGGGAATTTTTCAGGTTCTCCACCATGGTATTCATGGTCTGTGCAATATATTTTAAAATCTTATGGCTCATAACCAACACTTTGTGGAGAGAGTTTTTTATGTTCCTCAACTGCTCCTCCATATCTGCTTGCTTACCTTCATGGTTGCTTTTGAAATCCTGTAACTCATCCATCATTTTCTTGAGGCACTCAACCATATACTTCTTCTCTTCCTCTATCCATAAATTAGTGGCCCGACCACTACCATTGCCTCTATTATTATCATCATCAAATTTCTCCATTTTACTGTTCATGGCTCTTTGGTTCAACTTAATCTCCTTAATTTCAAAAAACACCCATCTCATTAACCTAAAATTATCCACAGCCCCATTGCGGGCTATAACAAGAATATCTGTGGGAAATTCTTGTTCCTCCTTAAAATAGTGATCCCCTACCTTGAGATTCATAGGGAAATGTAGCCTCTCTTCTCTATCGGTAGTAGGGTAGTTGGAGTACTCAGACAATGAAACTGACTGTGAGTCCTCTTCATTCTCATCATAAGAGGGGTCCTCTGAAACCTTTCTCTTACCCTTCCTCTGAGGAGAATCCCTAGATTTCCCTTTCCCCTTATCAACAACCCTTTCCTTAGACGAAGGTGTCTAGTATGGCAGAGTCGATATGGCTTTAAAATGATCATAAATAAGGACAAGCAATCCTTCATGTAGAATAGAATACCTAGTAGGGCTATGTTTATATATTTTCAAATTGGTATTCAGAGAAGAAGCGGGATAAAAAGGAAAAGAAATCCTGACCTGATGCCTGAAGTGATTAAGGAGGATGAAATGATACCCAAAGACTCTAGTATAATGGCCATCCAGAGTGACATACTCCATCAACACATTCAAGACCTTCCTCTAGTGCGAGACAATCCTGTTTGAATCATAATAACTTTTGGAAGTCCTTCGTAACTCCTCCCTCTCAGTGTCCGACTTAGGAAATTTGTTGACCACTTCGTCAGATTGCTTCCTACCCCTGTAGAACTTGATACCCTTTGTCAAGAGGCCCATAACCCCAGCTACTAAGTGTTCATTGATGACCACTTGTCTGCCAAACAAGTTTATCTCACCATCCTTCGAATCTTTAGCAAAAACCCAAGTAACCTCCGGGTCCCAGCCATGGAGTTTCTCAATGAAGACAGTAGTGCCACCATTTTCCAACTTCTTCCAGAGCTTCATATTACTCCTTAACTATTCACAGCTTATCGGCTCCACCCTACGACTTTCGTCACCCATCGTATTGTAGGTAGGAATAGAATAGTCTAGAAGCTCATGAAAACAAGTGCCTAAAATGCCCAGAAAGCGTGCGAGACTAATATCATGCAAACGGGAAATAAAGTAATTACTCCTCAGCCAACTAAGAATAATCATTAACTTGCAGTCCCAAGACTATAGGGAAGGACACTCAACCATCATTTAGGGGAATGGGAAATTGCACCTTCCCGTGAACACAGTCATACATCATCAGGGCCTTAATGTCAGCCTCTAACTCATCATACCCCTGCCACTTCATCTTTTTCTTAGCTTTAACTCCTTTGTTGGCAAAAAAATCTGCCACCATATTTATTTCCCAAAAAGCATGCGAAATATAACTTTTCTCAAATTTATTAATAATCTCCTTAGAAAGGTCTATCCAATTCTCTATAGACCATGAGGGTTTATGAAGGCCCTTTAGACATTATATTATATTGTTCAAATCCCCTTCAATCCAAACATTTTTGAACTTCAATTGGCTAGCCAGCTTCAAGGTCTCAAAAACTCCAAAGGCTTCAGCAACATGGTTGGTCTGAGTGCCTAAGGGGACTGCCACTGCCGCAATAAAGCAACCATTCTCATCCCTTATCACCCCTCCACTCCCGGCTGGCCCTAGATTTCCCTTGGTCGCACCCTCAAAGTTGATTTTAACCCAACTAGGGGGAGGGAGACTCCAAAATATGCCATCGCTAGGTCCCTTGGTAAGCTTGGACATATTGGACACATCCACATTAATTTTCCAAGCTCCCACCATTCTGATCTCATACTCTTGCATGCTAACCTTTCCTTTTCCTTTATACCTGTTATTGAGCAAATTAAAGTTTTCAACCACTGCTCTTGTTATCTTACCATAGACCACTTCCTCTGAGAGAACCACATCCCTGAAGATTTTGTTATTGCGTTCTTTCCAAACACCCCACGCAAGGTGAGGAAATATGTAGTTCCAAACCAAATTTAGCGCCCAATTTTTTGAGGGTGCCTTTCATTGTTCATAAAAATTCACAATAGTTCCAAGAAAAACCCAGCTGAGATCCCACATTCGCATAATCCTACACCATATAGCATGAGCAAAAGGACAAAGGAGAAAAATATGTGAGGAATTCTCAGCCTCAACACAACACAAGTAACACCTATTAGGAAAAGAGAACCCCCTCTTATAAAGATTATCATTAGTCAGCAGTTTGTTTTGAAGGAGAATCCAAACAAACATATTGACTTTTGAAGTAAGGTTGTGCACCCACACCTTAGCCCAGGCAGGGTAGTGGAGGCAAGAGTAACAAGAGACCACCATAGAAGAGACAGAGTAGATTCCAAATGAAGATAGCTTCCAAACCATAGAGTCCTCCCGACCTTGTGAACTAAGCCTGACCGAATTAAGAAGGGTCTGCAGAGGCTGGAGATCCAAACTAATTGAAGAAATCTCAACCCACTGATTATTCCTCCAATAATCCCCAACCAAACAACCAAACCTAGATTTGCAGTCCTCCATATGATTTCCATAGGTCAGAATATTGCACAGACACTCATTACCAATCCACGGATCTTCCCAAAACCAGATTTTCTTGCCATCTCCCAACTTCCAACAAGCTTCTTTACCAGCTAGGTCCTTTGCTTTAATGGTATTGTTCCATAGAGAAGAACCAATGGGGAGATTCTAAGATTTAAGAAAATCTTGAAAGGATTCAACCCCCCGCAAATATTTGCTACGCCAAATAGCATTCCATTCACGAGTGTCTGCAAAATTTCTCCAAACCTGCTTCGCAAGAAGGGCTTTGTTAAACACTTTGATATTCCTCAAGCCAAGACCTCCAAACTTCTTGGGTCTGCACACATTATCCCAGGCCACCAACGAAATCCTCTTCTTCTCCTCAACCCTCGACCAAAGAAAACATTTCTGGATCTTTTCAATAATCTCAGCAAACTTAGCAGGGATCTTAAACAAACTAAGGGCGTAAACAGACAAATTCTGAAGAGAGGCTAGTGTTACCTTAGAGGACGTTTATAGGATTTTACTATTTCCTATTAGGGGTGCGAGAGTCATGTATGATACCTAAAGGGGTTTCAGTGAGATGTGTCGATATTATCCACATGATGATATTAAATAGCTAGGGATAGATCACTATGAGATTAGATGGCATGTCTTGGTCGGTAGATATGATCGGATAGATTGTTTATTATGTACATTAATTAGAGGGATTGTTCTGCCTGATCGCTGAGGTCATGGATTTCCTATAGGATGGGATGAGATGTTAGTTGGTATGTTAGAGAGGCAAGTCATGTATGCTTGGGGCACTTGTTTGCTTGCCATGTTATATTTTCATTTGCATGATATTGCCTATAGAGAGGCGTAGTTGATGAGTTGTGGTACCACGTTGCTTATGGTATGGGCATGGGAACACATTGCTATATTTCACCCACCTGTTACAGCTAAGCTAGAGCAGGGAGCTCCCTATGCCTTCCGATATGCGCGGGCTAATACCCTGTCACATACAGGAGATACTGATTATTACAAACATGCCATTGACACTATGGTGTAGTTCATATGGAGGCTATACATGGATTGTGCTAAGTGGTCAGATGATCATGGACACATGTCCCTCTGCAAACAGATATAGTACTTGATTGGGAGGACAATTTCCCATGTTCATATTATTGAGAGGCATTTGTCGAATAGGGTCTTGAGACAGTTTGGAGAGGTGCAGGATGAGCCTCGAGGATGAGTCGAGTTTGCACAATCTTCTTGGGAGGTTCCTCTATGGGGACCAAAGATTCTTGTTGCCACAACCGAGGTGGATATTGATGCATTACAACCCATTCAGTGGGGATGGATGAGCGAAGCAGTAGATCCCGGAATGACAGTTGCATATGACACTTTGTGGGCGATTCATAGGCCAGTACCCTTTACTGATCTAGAGCAGGATGCACCTGTGGAGAGACATGGGACATGACCTCGGGGTAGGCATGGTGTTAGAGGTAGAGGTCACAGTGGTAGGGGTGGCAAAGGTAGGAGGGATGGTGGTGATGTTGGGAGGGGAGGAAGTGGGAGAGGTGGTGGTAGGGGTCCACGAGGTCACAGAGGTCGAGGCCCACATTTGTCACTTGTTTGTGAGGAGGAGGGAGAGGGCGAGGATGTGCCCATGCTAGAGGTTGGAAGAGGAGAGGAAGATGTTGGTGGTGGAGCTGGTGGAGAGGAGCATGCAATAGAGGAGGATATTATTGAGGAGCATGCAAAGGAGGAGGCGATTAGGGAGGAGGAGGAGATAGATGCTCTTGGTATGCTTGTTGGATACCAGGATGATGATGATGATGATGAGGAGATGGGAGATCAAGAGAGGGAGCTTTGTGGTAGGATTATGGAGGATTGGGATGATGGTGTGGGAGATCAGTGATGGTAGGAGGATACAGGGCCTATTGATCAGCAGGTAGCAGATCTATGGGCCAGAGTAGAGTCTTTGGAGGAGCGGATGAGGGCGTTGATGGTAGAGCAGGATTTGCTTCTAATGGAGAGGGACAAAGCTTATGTGGACAAAGATCAGGCCATAGCTCATAGATAGGAGACCGAGCATAGATTCATAGAGTTAAGGACTCTTTGCATAGGACTAGCTGAGGCTATGCCTCAGGAGTTGGTTAGAGTTGGTGACTAGAGAGAGATACTACAGGGACCTATATGAGTAGGAGGTGCCTCCTGAGAGAAAGGTTCCTAGCTATTCCCAGGAACACAACATCAAGTCATGAAGTAGATCTCATAGCAACACTTAGAGTACAAACAGGGTCATAGGACCTCATAGATCGGGACTATATGACAAGCCCCCTTCTGCACACTGACCATCAGGATCTCGCTGTCAGTCACCTCCACATTCTCCACATGGGAATAGTGGGAGTTTCGGATAAAGACATGTTCTAATATTTATTTATAGACATTGTATTTTGATCATAGGGCCTGTGGTCTTCATTTTTACAGATACATTATGACATTGTGATGTGACACTTTTTGAGTGACATATATATATATATATATATATATATATGATTTTGGTGGCAATTTATATGATATGCATTTCTATTTATGATTATGCAGCCTTCTATTTATACATGTGTTCTATATGATATGCACATGTTATGGATAATTATGTTTTATGCAGCTTATGATGTTATGTTGATTCTATATTCATGATAATGAGATGCAATGTGATGTATGTATTTACAATGCTATCTACATGTGATGCTATACATTTGTTGATGGTAGATGCAATGTGATGTATATATTTACAATTGCTATGTACATGTGATGCTATATGTTATGTAATCTATGATGATGAATGCCTGTTATGCCATGGTTTCCTAGATATGATAGATGCCTATATTTTGTGTTTTTAAATGCAACATATATGTATGATTTAAAATGCATGATATTTACATGATGTTTCTAACATGAATGCATATGTAGGATGTTTAATATTTTTGTGTCACAAGACTTTGTCATAATGGAAGAAAGAAGAAAAGTTAGCATGAAAATAAATGAATAATAAAAGACATGGATGTTAGTATTAGCAATCTTCGATGTTTTTCCAAAACACAATAGGACTTGCACTAAATCATCATTGGGTAGTAACTAATACAAATGGAGACAAACACCATGATATGAGATAGATCAAGGTGTGCAAGGTCATCCACTTGCTAAAAATAGATAGTCGCAGACAAGGAATGTCCTAACTCATACTAAGGGCACAATTGCCCCCAATTTTTTTGTCAAGACAAACCACAAACAATAAACAAATAAAAGACAGGTCATGAGATGTCATCACTTCTCTAAATCCTTCATGGGACATCCTTGAGGAAACTAGTAACATGACTCAAAGATAAATCCAAAAGACAGTCAAAGAAAACATAATTTTGATACATTGTTGCTTCTCTAAATCCTTCATGGGACATGCTCGAGAAAGCTCAGTAACAAGATTCCAAGATAAAGCCAAATAAAGTGATAAGATAAACAAGCCACAAAGTCAAAAGCCAGTAAAATATTTTCCAAAACCTGATTTGTTTGTTTGATTGTTTTCATTGATAAGATGATTGATTGATTGAGCCTGGTTTTAGGAGGGACACTTACCGTATAAGACGTTGAGTCTAGTTTCAATGTTATGACTATCTATGTAAGGCATGACAAAAGCCTAATTTTAGAAAGACACGTATCATATAAGATGTTGAGTCTGATGTCATTGATGTGACAACCTGTGTAAGGCTATGATGATTGTTTGACAATGTATGTATACAGGAAGGACGCATCCTGTATAAGACATAGGTTGATTGTTTTGATAGTGTCTGTATTCAGGAAGGATTTATCCTGTATAAGACATAAGTTGATTTGTTTTGGTTGTTGCTTTGGCAATTTGTTTGATTGACTTAATGACATTGTTGACTTGTTCATCTTGTTGATGCATGACTTGATGTGTTGTGCAGACAATTGATTGTGTTTGATGACGAACCCTAAAGGACTGACCTAGTGCGGCCTCGAGGGCTCATCGATTGATGGCGTTGCCTACGTTATACACACAAAGACCTCGTAGTTTGACAAGACTGACTAAAAAAGGCTTGATTTGTATGAAGATATCCAACATGTGTGGTAGTGTATGTGATGAACCCTAATGGACTAACCTAGTGCAGCTGACTCTGACTCTATTTTTAGATTTCTGACATGTTTTGATTTTTTTTTGTCTTTTTGAAGTTTTCCTATGTTTTTGGATTTTTTTAGGACATTTTGTGATGTTTTTGGATTTTTTTTTATGGTTTTACATCTTCAGAACAGCCAATGTAAGAACCAATATGATGTAATTCAAGTGCTTTCCCCCAGTCGGGTATAAGACCAATTAATTATGAATAGGATGGGATGGGGGATACGAAGTGTGCTTGATGTCAATCGTTCCAAATTATGGAAAAGACAACCATTTATTATGAATGGTATGTACAAGTGATGGATGAGAAAGATATGTGATATGTACAATGGAAGTCAGATTGGAATGATGGCAGACAAAGGAGCAAAGTCGACTACACATGGCGCCTGTTTGCTAGGTTTTCACCATGGTACTTATCCAAAGTGCCACCAAAGTGGTTTTCACTATTGGACGACTTATTTCTCTTTACTTTTTTCTTTTTTTTTTATGTTACCAAGACGCATGTTTGCCAAGTTTTCACCTAGGTAACGATTTTTTTGATTTTTGTATTTTTTTGTATTTTTGATGATTAAGGCAAGACTCTTAGAAGCTATGGGTAGAACTTCTTCAGATGAATACTATTGATTGGTGTTGATAATGGTTCCCCTTCAAGAGTAGAGAGTTGGTATGCTCTTGATCCAAAGGCTTCTGTAACAATGTAGGGTCCTAACCAGTTTGGTTCAAACTTTCCTAGTTTTTCTCTTTCTATTTGATTCTTTGGATTCTCCATTAAAACTAGGTCACCAATGTCAAAATTTATATTCAAGACTTTCCTATTGTAGTTGTGAGGAAGATGATTTTGATATGCTTGGAGATGATCTAATGCCTTCTATCTTCGTTCATCTAGGAATTCTAGCTCATGTAGTCTTGAAACATGATACTCTTCATCATCAATATGCCCTTTCAAAGATACCCTTAAGGAAGGAATCTCGACCTCAATAGGAAAGATGGCCTCATAACCAAATACCAAGGAACATGGATTGGCACTAGTGGGAGCACAGATGCTTGTGCGGTAAGCCCATAAGGCTAGATTAAGTTGTAAATGCCAATCATGACCAACATCATTGAGTCTTTTTGAGAATTTTGATGATTGTTTTATTAGATGCCTTAGCTTGGCCATTACCTTGTGGGTAACATGGGGTAAAAAAATGGTGTTGGATATGGAATTCTTCACAAAGATGACAGACTTCTTGGTTCTTGAATGGATGACTATTATCGATGATTATGGATTGAGGGACACCATACTGACAAATGATATAGATTAGGATTAACCTAGAAATTTGTGTGTCGGTGATGTAGGTCATGGGAATAGCTTCAATCCACTAGGTAAAATACTCAGTTGTGGTAATAATGAACTTATGGCCATTGGAAGATGTGGGATGTATCTTACCTATGAGATCGAGTCCCCATTAGGCAAAGGGCCATGGTGACGTTATGGGGTAGAGCTCCTGTGTTGGTGCATGTATTAAGTCTCCGTGTATCTAACATTGATGACATTTCTTGACAAAGATATATGAGTCTTTTTCCATTATAGTCCAATAATGACCCAATCTCATAATCTTCTTAGCTAAGGTAGGACCGCTAGAATGGGATCCACATATACCCTCATGTACCCCATGCAAGTTTGCTTATGCTTCTTCAGTATTGAGACATCTCAATAGGGTATTATCTAGGGCACATCTATAAAGGGTGTCTCTGATGATTAGTGACATCCAAATTTAATC